>RJWM01016302.1:0-45786 GCA_004363535.1 Dasyprocta punctata | reverse complement strand
GCAGATTTCAAATATAGCACTAAGAAATATGCTAAGAAATATACTAATATCCTAAGACATATACTAGTAATTAGTCCTTCAAATAATATGGACTTATTTGGTTACCTAGACTTAGTCACGTTCAAGTTTTTCGTTTTTGAGTTCACATGATTAGACAGTATATAAAAAAAGAGTTTACATAATTGTCATTTGTAATTAGTTGGGAGAGCATGAACTCAAGAAATCTTCAAATGCACTTTACAGTATCGCCATTGCCAAAACAAAGATGAAGAGGAAGTCTTTCACCATTAAACACAGTCCCATCCATCAGCTTGCACTCGGGAAAAAAATTGACTTTGTCATGAAATGGTTCTTAAAGAAAAAGTGATAAATTTTATGCAAGTAGCAGGACCGCAGTGTGGCTAATTTATTCATTATCCACCCTAGAAAAATAATTAAGTCATGCTTTCTTTCCTGGTGCTTCATTACAGTTTAGCAAACCCCTCCCCTACTTCTATTTATTTATTTATTTATTTTTGGAACTGTCAGTAAGAGTGCTTATTAAAATAAATTAGCTACAAAAATTTTAACTCTGTCTTGAAGTAAACCTAATCCACTTTTATGGTGGAAGAAACATTGAATCAATAAAGCTTGTTCCATGCAGAGCACATTAATTTCTTTAGCCACACTTCCCAACTCTAAATGTTGCTGTACCTGTATTAGTTTCAGCAGTGTATAATAAGCTATAAATTTATAACTGGCGTTAACCTCTTTGAATGTGTCTCTTTTTATCTCTTGTGGCTAACATCGATTAGGGTAGCTGTGAATGCAAGAAATGTATATCATATTTGATGTTTAAATCTTGCACTTGATTTATATTTAATTAACTCATTAATGTACTATATCAATGGTGATTTACTACAAAGGAGCATCAGATATTTGTGACTATTGTAGATTGTATTTAAGTCACCTTTCTCAAAAGAAAATAAGTAACATTTTTAGATTTCTGACAAAATAATAGAAACCTCTTTTTTTTGGCATTATTCTTTAGATGCCCATGTTGATTTTCTCAATATCTACCCCAAATTATATTCTTTTTCTTATCATTTTAGAATAGCAATATGGTCGATTATTTGCATATATAGTTGCTTTCGAGCACTCCAAAGGATGTAGTCTTTTCTCAGACTATACACATATTATATGTGGTCTTTCCATTGGAAGAACAATCCAAACAGTAGGGTCACGGGGCTCAGTCCTTATGTGTGCCTTAGTCATTCTCCATCCTCCTGACCCGTAAGCCAATACATTTCTATTCATTATACAGTATACAGCCTGCAGCATTTTGTTATGGAATACAAAACAAGAGAACATGATAATGTTTAGTAACCAACCAATAATCCTCAGGTGATTTGTCCTAAACAGTATGCTGTGAAAATTTTTCTAACTTTTTTATCACATTCTTTTGGGTTTTTTTGTTTTGTTTTTTTGTTTGTTTGTTTTTGTCTTTTTGGAGACAGGGTCTTGCTATTCATTTGAGGTTGGACTTGAGCTCACTTTTGTACCTCAGGCTGGTCTTGAACTTGCAGGAATCCTGCATCAGCCTCCCAAGTGCTGGTATTACAGGCATGAGCCACCATGCCTGGCTTCTATTAAAGTCTAAGTAACACAACTATAGTGCTAACGCCACAAACTTGGCAAGTTCCACTTGCTTTCATTCATCAGTGGTTGATTTTGGATATGAATTATTGCCGATACAATTATTTAGAAAAATACAAGGAATTTCTATTTTTCAAAATCATGGGTAGAGATTCATAAAATCTCTTTGATTTTTCAGTTTACTATTATAATAAATTACAGATAACTGTTCACTGAAAAATAGAAATCACTGAAAATCGATTGCTAGAAATTAAATAATTAAATGTTTACTATTCTTTAGTAGTCTAAATAAATATGTCCATGTGGACAGAATTTGGTTCTATTTTAAAATTTGTTTAGCAAGCATGGAAAACAATGATGTGAACAATGGAACATCATTCATTCAAGCATTTTTAACATGATTGTCTGATTATTCATAGCATATACTTTTCCAAGAAAGAAATCAAATGGCTATGTTCCCTTAATTGTATCATTTTCAAGCAGCTGTTTGAGTAATGGTTAGGATTTCTTTCGGTTTTCCATCATCATGGAACTGGGTGGCAACTCCATTCTCCTTCGTTTGTATTTGGAACATTTATCGGGGAAGTGTAAATCAAAGGGCCTCAGAGAAACATTAAGCAGATTGTTCTCTCTGCTTCTTGTCTCTGTCATCAGCTGATTAAATTTCTCTCCTGTCCTTCATGCCTTCTATATTGGGCAGACTGAGGACAGTTTCTGAAAAGATTTTGGCTCATACCTGAGTGGTGGAAGTGGGTTATGGAGAGTTGTAAGGCAGAAAATAAAAGGCAGTTGATTTCCACTGACCTTATTTGTGTTGGAATATTCCCATTAAGAGTGTATAGACTATGCCACAGTTTTGACATGCATCTCAGCAATGATGAAGACTATACCTCTGAGAACTAATTTTGTTCCCACAGAATTATTCTGAAGTCTTCTACAAATCTATAAGGAATCTGGAACTAGCGCACCACAGATTTCATTCAATTGTTTCCTGGGACCTTGAATCATACAGTGACGATGTCAAATTTTATTTAAATAAGGAGACATATGACTTCTACTTTATCTTACACAAGTAAGCAATCATTAGTTAGAGTTTGTGTGCAAGATAAATAAAACTAAAATAAAAAAAGTAGAATGATTAATACAAAAGTCACTATAGTAGAATGTCATCAGGAACAGAGGAGAATACTAAAAAGCTACTAATTCTCTAGATTTTAATCTTAACAGTGAAGTTGAAAGCACAGTATTATTAGTTAAGCTGCAATGCAAATGATATATATCCTTGCCTCCATATTGTAATAAGAATAGTTTCCACTGAATATGAAAATGCTTATTTATTGAAGATTATGCCTAAGAATTATATTATTAATAAGCTAGAATATGGTTTCATAAATGATTAAAACATTAATGAAAATTTAGAGTGTTAGTACTGTGATCTGAATATTATGATTAAGAATATAATACATTTCTCCTTCATTTTCTCTCCTTCTGAAGGTGATTATAGTTTTGTTCAAGAATTTACAGTTTGCCATAAGTTCTGGAAAAAAACAATTCTATATACTAAACAAACGTCAGCTTGGAAAGTAGTTCTACCATTCAAAACTAATTTGCCACTAGGAAATGGTAAATAAAGGCAATCAACATTATTTTACTTTTTTATTTTCATGTAGATTCTTAGGTACACTTTCAATTCTAGAATATATATAGATTTACAAAGAAATCTGCAAATGTAGTACAAAGATACACCTACATCCAATATCCCCAATCACTAACATTTTACTATTCCCTGGTACATTTCTCACAGTTAATTGATGCATTTTGCCACTTTTTTTTTAAAAGGAGTATTTTGTAAGTTAATAAATTTTCTTATTACTATAGTTTAAGTATATTCCTTGCAAAACTTAGATTTCGCCACTGTGATAACACAAGAAGTAAGACCTTTCAGAGATGATTAGGCCTCAAAGGCTCCTCCCTCATCAATGGGATTAGCATGCAAGGGAAAGGGGATCCACACAGCATCCAGCTTTCTTACTACCTACTTTGTACCACATGTGGCCAGCATCCCTCCATCTTGAGTACTCAGCATCTCCTGATGCCATTTTGGAAGCAAAGATCAGCTCTTACCTGGCAGCTATGCCTCCCAACACCTTGATCTTGGACTTCCCAGGGTCCAGAACTGGGAGAAATAAATTTGGAGTTTCTCAAACTTTCCCATTTTTATTTAACCATCCTAGTTTTGAAGTTGGATGCGTCGTAGAATCACCTTCTATTCAGATTTGTCTGACAACTGTCTCATGATTAGACCCTTTTTTCTTTTTTGGGAGCTCCTAAAATGTCACAGTCAAAATACAGACACACTAAAAATACTATACATAATTACGTTCAGGCTGTGTGTATAAATGTATATGATAAAAATGAATTTCATGATCAAACTTGAGTTTCATCCCCAAACTATTTCATTTTGTATTGCAAATGCTTCAATATCGGAAAAAAAAAAAATACAAAATCTGGAAGACTTCTGTTCCCAAGCATTTCAGACATGGGATACATGATAGGTGCACCTGGAAGAAAGACATTCCAATGGCAAAGTTGGTTTTTGCTCTTCCAGGAAGGATGATAAAAATCAATCAATCTTCTATAGTTCTCTTTTTGGGAGAAATAAACTTGTCCTTCCATGATTCTTCAAGGAAATAATAAGATAAACAGTACAGCAAAGTTGTACCTGTTACTAAGAAACTGATGCTCTGATATTGAATCTGAACAAGTACGGTGTTAGTTGTAACTGCTGTCTCTATGCTCTAACTAATTTTTTCTGAATTAAATATATTTTGGCACATATTTATATAACAACTCTAGTAAGTATTTTCACATCAGGAGTATATCTTATCAATGATCAAATTTAAGTTCTCACCTTTTACATTTGAAAACAAAGAGGTCAAATATTTTCTGTAAGGTCACATACCGGACATGGCAGCCTAAGTACAGAAATTTGGTCTTTTAAGTTTGAATACAGAGGGATTTTTTTTTTTACTTACTTGAATTTTATAAAAAGGTAAATGAATATTTACTGTATGACATGCACAATGATTTAAGAACAGAGCAGCAGGCAATGCCTTTTTCTCATTAAATAGACTGTCTACTATAGATAAAGCCAGCAGTCATGTGTTAAACATCGAGAAATTGTAAATCATCACTAAATGAAATATGTCCTATACCTGTTCTTTGCCAAATATATCTTCATAACAAAAAGTAGGACAAGTATGAAACTAGAATTATAATGTAACTCCTCAGAGTTCTATCACAGAACATAGTCTAGGTACAAACTCTGTCAGCCTCTGGCTCTATCTCCCCATTCTTAGCCTTTCTACAAACAAATTCTGAAACCCTTTCTCCTCCCTACAACTTCCTTCTGTCCCACATGACAATATTACTTAATTGGACATGTGTGAATGTCCTGAGCCACATTTTGCAGCTCCGTCTACATCCAAAGGTCGCCAGGAGGAGAAAGTTTGTGTCCATTTGTGAGTTAGATACTGGTGTGATCAAAAGACAAAAAAATTGGCAAACTTAGGCCCTGCCCTCGAACCCATGGACTCTTCTACTTTTAGGTAGAGAAATGTAATAGCAAGGCTAGAGGAGAGCACTCTTAAATCACAAGTTCATTGCAGAAATCTCTCTAAAACGACTCTGAAGGTGGTTGGCACGGAAGAGAGCTGTCAAATACATCCTTACCTAAAACAAAAAAGCACACATACTCAAATTCCAAATGGATCTTACCATACTAGCACAGTAATTATTCTCTGAAAAAAAAAATCAAAAGCATTGTTGAGAACTGTAATATTGGAGCTCTAGGATTAGGTAAGCCTGCATAGCAAGACTGTATAGCAAGACCACATGGCTTGCAGAGATCAAGCAATAAATACCTGACTCAGAGGTTAAGCACTACCTTAGAATAAGTGAGTCATTAGGCTTAATATTCAGCACCAAAACAAACAACATACATATAACGACAACAAAAACACTAGGTCAGTGTGGAGCTACATGTGTAATCCTAGCTACTCAAATAGGAAACGAAAGCAGTTTGAGTCAAGAAATTTGAGGTTAGCCTCAAAGTCGAGAAATTTGTTTAGCCAACAAAGCCAGATCTTGTCTCTTAACAACAACAACAACAACGACCACAACAACACAAAAACAGAGTATGTCATTACCAAAGCCTTCAGTTCCCACTGTATGCACAGGATCAATTTTAAAATGTCTTTCAGTGTGGTGGCTAAGTTTTATATATCCACTTAGCTAACATATGATGTGAAGCTGTTCACTGAAAGACTGATCTGTATATTGTTGTGAAGGTGTTTTGTGCATGTGGTTGACAGTGACTACAAGAAAATTACTCTTAGGCTGGATATGGCGACACATGCCTGGAATCCCAGCATTCAGGAGGCTGATGCAAGAGGATCACTGTGAGTTCAAGGCCACAAAGTGAGTTCAAGGCCAACTTGAACAGCATAGTGAAACCCTGTCTCAAAAAGACACGAAAAAATAAATGAATAAGAGAAAGAAAAAAAAAAAAAAAAAGGAAAATTACTCTTGATAGTGTCCATAAACCTGATCTCATCAGTTGAAAGCCTTAAGAAAAAAATTTCCATTTCCAAGAGAAGAAATTCTCCTTCAAGACAACAGCATGAATTTCTGCCTGAACTTTTCACCTGATGATGGACTTTACAAACGATCAGCTTAAAAGTGCAACCCTAAGACTTGCCCGAGCTCATAGCTGTCCATTCTGCCCTACAAATTTCAGAATTTCCAACCTCCAGTTTTTCTTTTCCTCTTTCTTAGGATTTGGAATAGGAACAATAAGGTCATTTTTATCTAGCACAAGCTAAGTAAAACTCTGAAATAAATAAACTCTGAAATTCCTCCAGCTACCATTTTCTTTATTCTTAGCCATCAGACCTGGTTTTGCTATTGGTTTATCAACATATTTCTACCAGGGAAAATACACTGTGTTGGCACTTAAGGAATTAGAGGTAAGCTTGAGAAATTAAAGCGTATGGGGTAAGCAAACATAAAGGACAATTTACCTAAAGATATATAATGTACAATGTAATAATGAACATTAGTTAATATTTGAACTCAATAAATCCTTAATGCTTTGGTATGTCTTTGTGTTGCTAATATTGATAGAAATTTCAAATGCTTAATTGTGCTTTTCAAAAGAGGGTGTTAGAAGGGAGAATACGCTTCTGCTTGCAGCTGGGATAGACAAGAGTTATTTCATAAAGCTAAAGAAATAAATATCTCTATAAAATAAATGATAGTAAAGTGACAGTTTCTGGTTATTAAAATCACTTACATGACATGAGCATCATTAGAAGTATGAGAATGGTAGCTTTCAGACAAATTTGAAAGTAATACATTAATTAAAAGACATTACCTATTAAATAGTTTACAACATTGCGCTGAGTTCCACAGCTTCCAATGTCCAGAATTTGTTTCCTTTAAAAAATGTACAGTTCTTGTACCAAATGGAGAAAGAAATACTACATGAAAAAAGTGACAAAAATCTGTTATAAATACTATTCCCTCTATTTAATTTCTTTTGTCCTTAATTTAGTAGACTGTGGCCAAGGAGTATTGATTTCCAGGGATACTTATGATTTGCACTAAGATTAAAACAAAATATCATTTTAGTTGACAAGGAAGGAATAGATTCATTCAAATAGCAATATCTAAAGTAGATCAGTATATCCATCTGAGGGAAAATCTTTCTAATAAACATCATGTGCAGAGATCTTCGGGCAACAGTGTCCAAATAAACTTTGACTACTGCAAATATAAGAAAAAGGACATTTTTTAGCAGGGCGTGGTGGTGCATGCCTTTAATTCCAGCACTCAGAAGGCTGAGGTAGGAGGAGCATTGTGAGTTCAAGGCCTGCTTGGGCTACAATGCAAGCACAAGGCCGGCCTGAGCTACACGGTGCGACCCTGCCTCAAAAAACCAGGGCTGAGAGTTTGGCTCAGTGACTTAAGTGCCTGTCTGACAGGCATGAGGTTGTAAGTCCAATCCCAGGTGCCAAAAAAAAAAAAAAAAAAAAAAAAAAAAAAAAAAAAAAGAAAAGAAAAGAAAAAGAAAAAGGACATTTTTGAGAGAAAGAGAGAGAGAATGACAGAAAATAAAAATATTAATGAATTTGATCCTGCACGCTCTAGACTACTATAAGAATTTTGGTTTTTTATTATCTAAATAATTTGAAGAGCCAAAGAAGGTTTTTGATAACAGGTGACACTGTTTTCTAACATGCACGTAAATACCATGTAGGATAACAATGGCCGTGAGAAGATCAGAGATGGACAAATGTCGTTTGGAGGCTATTGCAGTCATTTCACAACAGAAAAGAAGGAATACTATGGATATAAGATAAATCTAACAGAATTTGTTGGTGTATTGGGAACAGACTATCATGATAGGTCAAAGAATGACTCTGAAATTTTTCTCTTCAGCCACTGGAAATAAAGTATCATTAACTCTAAAGAGAATGGCTGCACCAGTTAATGATAATCAGGAATTCAAATTGAGAAGGCTGTTACAACTCAAGATGTGTGGGAGGGATAGACTTTAGCTGCTGGTTATGCCTGCATAATTAACATTTTATTAGACTTATCATCTGATGCCAGCTATCTAAAAAAAGAAAAAAAAATGAACAAAACGTGAGGTCTGATTTCAGGCACTGGGCAAAGGCTCTGATCACAAAGCTATGATATATGAGAAAAGAATGAGTACTTTGAAGCATATATTCACCTAAAATTTCTGCCGGAGGATATTCTATGAATTTTGGGCTAATGAGAGCACAATCTAATTGAGCTGAATCAAGGTCTGCAGAACTCACAAAATTTTGTCAAACAGATTGCTTGGGAGTAAGGACATAGACTAATGGCAGCCATGAAAATATGCAAAGTGATTCTTGTTTTTTTATGGCCTGAAAGATAGGCTGCATATGTATGTAGTATTTCCACTGACAACTAATAGACAAGAACTGCTAGATAGAAAAGCCATGAACAGAGACACAAAAGATCACAATGTATTGAAACCTGATGGAACTCTTGCCTTCTCAGTGAGAATTAAATTTGGTTAGGCAGGTAGCACTCATTTGAGATTCCAAACTGCTGTGCCATTGAAGTGAGTATGTTGTCTTGATTAAAGCACAGAACTAAACAAGGAAGGAAGAAGTAACTATTCTTCAACACACAGTAAGATTCAATTTGACTCAAGAACTTGACAGCAAAAATCAAGACTGTCCAAAGGAAAGCAATACAGTCTAGCTATCCTATAAAACATAATCAATAATATCAAGAATAAAATATTTGAAATCAAGCAGGAAAATATGGCACATTATAAATCTTAGAATCACTAAAATTAGAATTTGAGGTGACATTCCATCTTAACATTGACAGATATGAACTTCACAGATAGTTTAAATATGCCAACGATCAAAAGGAAATAATGAGTATAATGAGTGAATACATGCAAAATATAAAGAGGCAATTAAACCTATATTTAAAAATTACAAAATTAGAGAAACTAGAGCCAGGGGTTTAGCTCAGCAGCACAAGCACCTGCCTGGCAAGTGAGAGGTCATTCGTTCAATTAGAGGTACCAAAAAAAAGTCATAAAAGTAGAAAGCATATATATCTCATTAAATATTTAGTAGAACTTGGCATTGTAGCTCAGTGGTAGAATTCTTGTCTACTATACATGGGCCATGAATTTGACCCCCAACATCAAAAACAAAGAAAAAAAGAATTTAATAGAAAGGAATATTGGAAAATCAGATATTACGAATAAAAGATCTGTGAACTTGAAGATCAATAAACATTTTAATAGAAAGAGAAATATTAGAAAATTGAACATCTTGTCAATATTTCATGTGAGAAATAAATTAGTTTAATACACCTGTTAAAATCTATGATTGAAGAAATATAGAAAATAGACTAGAAAAAATAAAACAACAGTACCGTACTTCTAAAAATCATTAATGATAGATCCAAGAAAGTTAGTGTATCTTAAATAAGTTTAGTGTAATAAAACCTCACTATACACAACAAAATAAGAGCAGAGGAAATATTCAGAGCAGCATCAAAAATTTTGAAAGAGTATGTGCAGATAAAAATAAAAATAAAACTGTCTAATTTCTTACATTAAGAAAGGTAGATAGGAAGATATCTTTAAAATGCTGAAAAATGCTTACATAGTCATCCTAGAATTTTGTATTCAGGAAAAATAGAGTTTATTTGAAAAAATAAATATCTGAATATAAGGGGAAAAATAAATGCATTCAGAGCAAAAAATACACTAAAAATAAGAAGCAGTGCTGTAAGAAGTTCTTATATTGGTTGAAGGGAAATGACATGATCCTGAAAATATGAGAGATCATAATGTATGTAGAAACACACATGCACACTACATAAAATATAAAATAAAATGAAGTTTAGTAAAACCATATTATTGCTAGCTACTAAGATTTTATGCAAGATAGATTAATATTAAATATACATAGACCAAGATATATCTAAATAAACCAATATACACATTTTTATCAGTATATAACCTGCTTTTGCAATTTGAGACCATACTTATAAGTGAAATAAATCAGAGTCACCTGTGTAAATATCATGTCTCACTAGAATGAGAAGCTGAAAGAGTAAATAAGATCCAAAATGTACAATAGATATTGTGACATGGAAAGAAACTGCCCAAAAGGAAAGGGAAAATTGAATGAGGGAAAGGAGAAAAGAAAGAAGGGAAAAGGAAAAAAAAACTCCCTCTGTCTCTTTCTATATGTATATATATGCATATATATTCACAAAATAGTTAAGATAGCTATGCTACTAATTGCTATTAGTTCATTAAAAAGAAAGATTTGTGCCTATATTGTTTGATCAGTTTTTCATGCCTATATCTTGTAATATGAGGAATTACTTTGAAGATAACAATATACAATGGACTAATCTTTGTTGCTGTACTACAATCTTATTTTGAAATTATGCACCATTGTTTTTGTTATTTTTTCCTTAAAATAAAAAATAAACTGCATAAATAAATATACATATATACGTATATCTGCATATTAAGTGTGAATAAACTCAATAAAGAAATTAAAAGGAATATTTAAAAAATTGATCTAAAGAAAAACTGAAAATTTGTTTAAGAATGTGGTGTTTGATTTCTACAATTTTAAAAATTTTACGTTTGTGTTTTTCATTGCTGGGGTTCAAACTCTAGACCTCACACACAGTTGGCAACTGCTCTGTCATTCTGAGTTACATGTTTAACCCTACTTCTTTTGCTGATTTCTATCTTTTTCCTGTGATAGAAAATATAATTTGTATGATATGTATCATTTTAAACATCTATTGTGACTTTATTTGTGGCCTAACATACCGCCTTTGGTAGGAAATGTCTCATAGGCACTACTAAATAATGTTGCCATTGAGTATACTGTTGTAACATGTTAGCTAGGTATACTGAATGGCTTAAAGTTTTGTATTTCCTTCCTTTCCATCTGTCTGGTTATTTTATCTGTTATGAAGAATGATATATTTTTAATATCTCCAACTAATTTTTTGTAGAACTATTCCTTCCTTTAATCCTGTTTTTGCTTCATTTTTTTTGATAGTCTATTAACACATATATAAAGGTTTGTAATCGTTACAACTTACTGCATTGGACTACTAATGTATTGGTGTTTATCGTATTTTTAATTTAAGTTCTATTTTGTCATTTATTATTATAGCAATTCCACTCTCTTTTGCTAATTATGGACCTGGAATATCTTAATAGGGTCTAAAATCTAGAAAACATCTCAAAGTTTAAATTAAGCACATTTACTAAAGTAACAAAATTAAATCAAAATACCTTTCCTATTTTGTCTAAATTATGGTCTATACATTTATATGCAATGTGTGTCATTAAATTATTTAAAATCAGAAGCCATTTTGATGCAAGTATAAAGGAAAAATATCAGGGACATTTTGAGGTACCATTGGCCATTTTAATGAGATACTATCTGCTATTTATTTGTCCTTAGATATAACCCTTCCATTTCACTAAAAAGCACTTAGGCTTGGACACAGTTTGATCTGTTCTATATGCTGGCCTCGTTGCTCCTGCCGATATGAGACTTGTGGCCTCAGAGGTAAAAAGGAAGGAGGTCAATTTGGGTGTCAATGTTTTTCAATTAGCCAAGTTGCTACACTGAACTTAGCTCCCCAGGATTCAGCTGCTCATATCCATACAGATTCAGGACATTGAGCATTTCTTGGAATTTATTCACTGCTGGAATCAAAGCAAAACTAAAATGAAAAAAAAATATATTTTTTCAAACCTAATGACTGTGGCCTTTACTTCAAACTGCCAATCCCATGACTGTAATAAAGGATAAAAATGTCATCTACTGAGTGTGTTTCTCTCCAACGATCAACCTCAGCTCCTATGCGCTACAGCCTGGGCTATTTATCATATAATTGATGGAGTTTGATTCCTCCACTCTGCTCCTACTGAGGATTACAAAGACTTTGCTAAACAGTTTTTCTGCTGACAAAAGTTTATTTTTAACCTAGCTAGTCTCTCAAACAAAATGACTTCTTGGAATATTTTATATTCTAAAGCTGATTTGAACCTACACTACAAAAAAAAAAAAAGCAATAATGTTTAAATAGATGAAATGTGCAATTTCCCTATAATAGCATTTAACTAGACTGCTTCTGCAATCTATTCCTCTATCACTGATGAATTTCTTATCTGTGAAAAGTCTCCCACTGCGAAAACTTTGCCAGAGAACACCCAATAATCATGTAAATGATTGTCAGCTAAGCAGAACAGCTGGTTTTTCTCCTAGCTTTGGAAATAATTGGGGAAAGTTCACTCAGGTGTTTTACTTGTAAGATATAAACTAAGATCATCTGAGTTCTTCCCAGAAACCTCGGTGTGTATATTTCTAAGTACGATCATTCAAAGAGGCTCTCCGGGGTTCAAAGGAAACACTCCAGAGTAAATTACAACCCTATGTTATTTCATGAACAGTGAGATAAATCCCACAATCGACACTGCATCATTAGTAGTCTGATTAATCAGACATCTTACACAACATTAATAGTGCAATATTCATTTACGATTTTCATCTCTTCTGTGGCAACATTTTTGCGTGTTGTTTTGATCTATTAATAATTTTTGCTGTTTTCTTGATTGCATTGATCTTCCTAAAAAAGCTGTGCCATCTTTTTAACATTATTTATATTTCAAAGAATTATGCTTTTCTAAACCAACCATTTGCAATATTTTGCTGTAGTGAATATGGAAGTGTTAGATCTCAGGGATTTAAAATTCAGAGACTCTCCTCTGTTGCCACGGAGACAAACTGCTCTCTTCACATATGGCTTTCTGCTTCTTGGTGTCTGCCTTCTGAGTTTAACACTCAACCCTAGCAAGTTGCCTGTAACTCTTTCCTCCACCTTTATCTCCGCATTATATAATAACTGTGGACAGTATTCCCATATTCCAGAATCAATATTTTTGTTAGCATTTCCTGATACACTGAATATATTTTGAGTGTGGGTTTTGTCTATTTTTTTTTGAATTATGTGTTTTTGATTATGTGACTTTTCTCAGTGTGAGTTTGAAATTCAGTTTATGTTACTTGTTGACCTTGAGTGGTTTTAAGCACAAAACAGAATAATTTTACTATAATTTTGTTACATTTATCCAGCAAGTCTAGAAATTCTTCATGAAACTGAAATCTTAAGAAGTTTGTAACATAATGAATGAGAAATCACTAAGGTACAGTATACAGTAAATTTACGTAGTCAAGTAAATAGTATGAAAATAATTGCTTCATGGGTTTGATGCATAGTCATAGGCCCTTTTAATAATTAAATCATATGTTTTCTCAATCTGTTTATCTATTCATTTTGCTCAGTCTATCTTTCTTTTCACTCTGACTTACCAAAGTTCTGGTGGAATTCTCACCATTATATTCTATAATGAAATATTTCTTGTAATAAGAATTTTATTTGTAGTGAATTTATTATTTAATCAACTCTATGTATAGTTTTGTAAAATTATTTTCCATTGAAGCATAGGTATTTTTTTTCCTACAATAGATGGAATGCATTTACAGTCAAAAACAGTGGAATGAGAAAGTTAAACCATACATTTGCTACTTTGATAATTTTGCAGAATCCTATTCATTGTACTGCAGCTTTGTTGCAATCAGGGGTTGCAAGGAAAACAATTATATACAGGGTGCAGATTTTATATTATTTTGTGATGGTCACCCAGAGTTAAATATAAGAAAGTGCAGGAAATCTGTTCACAATATAAAAGACCTAGAAAATCCAGTTGAGGGCCTGGATCCCACAGCAATGTCCTGCATGAGTCCGGTTGAAGACCTAGAGCCCACGACAGTGCCTCCCACAAGTCCAACTGGAGGCCTAGAGCCTATGACAATGACTCACACAAGTCTGTTTTATGGATCTCTGCTGTGACAGTCCAAAGGTCAGCAGTGAAACCTAGAAAGTCTGTGTCAGCGGGGTGAAGGATCTGTGCCAGTAGGTTGAGGGTTCTACACTGGAGCCAAGAAATGGCACTCAAAATAAGGACCAGGGCTCCCCTGAAAAGTACCACAGCCATTCTCAGCAAAAATGAGGTCCCAAGCTCCTCTGACAATGAGAACAGTCAAGTTCATATCAGGAAGCTATCTCAACAAACTTTTCCTGGAGATTGCACAGCACATATCTTGCCCTCTGGAGCCAGGAAGAGATGCTCAAAGTGAGCACTAGAGCTCCCCCAAAGGGAACTGCAGGCACTCTCAGCGACTGAGTTCATATCAGGGGACCCAGCATGACAGGCGAACCAATAGCTCCAAACAACAGCAACACTTTGGAGAACCCACAATGACTTGCTCTTCTTCTCCACATCTCTATTTATGCTGATAATTTTCCTCAGGTGGACCATCTACACTCCACACCATGCTGATTCAATTCAGCTGATGTTAAACTGACAACCGGTCTTTAATCCCTAACAAGCTTAAGCATGAAAAATGGCACAGGACTTTTAGGGCTTATTTGAGAGTTAAATGAGACAACGTATATAAAATTTCTGTTACTGGCTCTGATTGGGAGTAGAAAATATTTTTAAACTATCAAGATGTGTATAGTTTTCCTTCTTAAAGAATAAGCTTCTGTGGATGACAGCAAATTCTGCTACCAGTGTTGTACTTTCAGAAGTGTTTAGGTTATGTTGAAATTCACCCCATTTGTTTACATTGATATATTTCAGATTGCAGTAGGAAGCCAAGAAATAATGTTTTTTGTTATTTTCTTCTTGAGTCATTGCACCTTTAAAGTCTCCTCCTACTGCAAGCATTCTTTTTCACCTGTTTTATCCTCACCTGTCTGTTGATTAATCACACATATATTCTGCATTTTGTTCTAAGAAGAGATAATCCTGATACATTAATAATTGCACAACATTTTCTCCAAAAGTATTTAACAAATCTCTATGGAGTGCTTATTATATATAAGAAATAGTTGTATGTGCAATGATAATAAAATTTGTACCTAGTGGAGTTTACAATATCATGAGACATAAAATAATTCATTAAGTAAATGTTAATTATATATTACGTAGAACATTTTTATGGCTAAAACACATCATGAGATCCAGTTCCACTGTTCTATGCAAGGAATTTTTATGGCTACTCTTTCATGCCTGTAAACTAATGTTTCAAATATAACCTTAAATAAATCATTAATATAATAAAAACAGATCAGAGCCGGACGTAAGCAGTAACCAAAAATTATACTGTCTAATTTTACCCCTGTCCACCTATAGCACTCTGGCATTATTGCTTGATCAGAAGAGTTTAAGTAGAAAGGAAATTTAATAAACTTTACAAAAGTCAAAGTATTTTAAATACATTAAACTTTCACAGAAGTCTTTTTTATGGAAAATTCTTGGAATAAATAACTGTAATATTTCAATATTCTCTTAGAAGAGTCTGCATGCTATATAAATATGCACAACTCAGTAAAACGTTTGGAATACTGTTTGAACATGTATATTTAAAAAGATAGGATGAGTACCTAAATCCACTGATTTAATTATTTCACTGAAATTCATAAAACTAAGCCTTTGCAAGTGTGTGCAAAAAAAATCTAAATATTTTAAGGACACTTTAAAGTTATTCACTTTTATATCAGTAAATATAATAGAAAGGTTAGAAAAGCAAGCACTGCCTCCTAAACATTAATATAATTTTCCACATGTTTTAGTGTTCTGCTTCTTCTAGGGGAAGATTTAATTGAATATTATTTTTATTGAAAAACGTAGTTTTTGCATTTCTGAATAATTCTTGATCATTGGGTATTTACATATGTTATATAAACATGAATGTTACATTCATCTAAAATTAAATTCACCTCCTAAACATAACACAAAAATACCCTTCAGCCTAGTAAACTATAACTCTGATAAATGTGGTTTTCAAAGCCAAATGACAACTTTAAAAAAGAAACAGAGATAATATTTTGTGCCTTCCTTTCCACCATTATAAAATAAAAACAACTGTAAGTCTGTAATTATGTCCACTCCAAATATAAATGTATGTGGAATGGAGGTGAATCTCAGTGTATCTTGGAGGCAGAGTGTTGGGTTAGCATGTACAACGCTCTTCACTTGATCCCCAGTATCAACATTTCACTGTCAGATTTTACTTTTCCCTTCACATGTCATTTCATGTAGATTAAATTTATGTTCCATCATTCAACTTGTTTACTTGCGTACATGCTCATTACAAATTTCTCTTGACCTTATCTTTTACCTTATCTACTGGAGTAAACAACCCTGGAAAATTTACATATTCTAGTGTAGTTGATTATGACCAGAAAACACACATTCACACACACACACACACACACACACACACACACACACACACACAAAATCTGGGATATTTCAAGTTTTTGAATTCTGAAATAAATCCAACGTTCTTACAATAATTCTCCAGTAAGTAGATCTCCTACTCTTTAGGATGATTATTTTATTAACTTCTCTCTTTTTAAATCTTTGTCAATTCTCCCAGTCCTTTCTCTCATGTGATTCATTTGTGATACACTTTACCATGCAAGATGAAAAAAATCAACGCAGAAATTTGAAATTTCTCACTGCAAGAAGTATCCACTTACTTACATGGATGTGTTCGTGCACTCTGACACTTTCTCCAGGCATTGTGGAAATCCTGTCCTTGTTCTTTGCAAGTGCAAACCTCTCTTCTTGTGTGCACAGTTTCCTCTCTCTTTTCTAATCCATTCAAGGAAATTATTTGAGCAATGTTTTTCCTTCACCTGCCAATCTCTCTATGTTGTATCTTTTCTCTTATAAGTAAGTGGAGAGAGAAATGAGATCAGTGAAGATAGTATTATGCCAGCATTTTATTGGAATACAATGTATATGTGTATATATCACAAATCACACATCACATGTACAGATTTTCACATTTTTTAAATAAGGTAAATACAATGATAATATCATTGCGTTGAAGACTAATATCAGGACCAACATCTCAGAACTCCTTCTTCTGCCTACTTGAAGTTACCACTCACCAATGCTATAATCACCTTTTTCACTTTTTTGCACATTTCCCCCATTCAGCATTCAATGGGAAAATACAGTATACACTTTTTATGCCTGACTTCTTTTGCTCAATAGCATGTAGGAGATTCTTCCACATTACTGTGGGCTTTTACAGATGATTTATTCTCATTACCATAAATAATTCCATTGTATAAATATTTGAGACCTTATTTATTCTTCTTAACTTGGATGAATATGAACTTTTTTTCACTCAGAAATTATAAGTAGTGTTGTTAAGAACAATCATGCATATAACTTTTTGTGAAAACGATGTGAAACATACATGTATTTCAGAAATATCAGCGTGCTACCATGCAAAAAGAAAGAACTTAATTATGTATAATGGTATGGAAGTTAGTGCATAAGTTTAATGAATTTAAGTGACATAACTGTATTTCAATCTCATAAATGTATTATGCATTTATCTGCAGGTTTTGCATACTCCAAAATGACAGATTCCTGTGTCTAGTAGAGAACTCAAATTTTCTGTTGCGCTGATATGTATCAAGTTCACCTATTCAAAACCACAGGTTTATCATTTGCCTAAATTCGTTGCTCTTCCAGTCTATTCTAAGTACTAGTAATTTCATATTTCAAATTGTTTTGCTCAGAGGTCTTTGAATCATCCTCACTCCCCCTGTATTTTTTTTAAGATTCTAACATTAACTTCACTTCCTGATATGCAGAATTTGACTACTTCCCAGTACCTCTACTGTTAATTAGATGAACAAATTAAAATCTTCCAACTAGTATGAATAGAGTCATCATCTCTATTTCAATTTCATTCTCATTGTCCAGCTCCTTTCCAACTCCTGCTCAATTTTTTCCATCCTACTCTATCATAGGTGTCAGAGGAAACTCATTGAACAGTTAGATATAAATGTCCCATTCTGTTAAGAACTCTCCCAGGTCGGTTAATCCCATACCAATAAAAAGCCAAAATCCTTATAGTAACCTGTAAGGTCCAAGATTATCTCTAACACTTCTTGTCCCTTTCTTGTCCTTGTTTTTGACTGTTCTTTCGTCTCATTCGTGTGTCCTTCCTCTACTCTTTAATTTCCTCACTTCTCAGCCCTCAGCAGCCCATCTTCAAGGTAACGACACCTGCATTTGCCATTTCAGCTTCTTGACATATTCTCCTAATGTTTGCATGATGTTCTCCTTCAGTCCTTTGGGAATTAAATTTTTAAAATATCCTCTGTTTTCAATGTTTATTTTTTCTAGCCACTTTGTTAAAATGTTTATCCAAGCCGGGCGTGGTGGCGCACGCCTTTAATCCCAGCACTCGGGAGGCTGAGGTAGGCGGAGCGCGCGAGGGCAAGGCCGGTCTGAGCTAGTGCGACCCTGCCTCAAAAGACCAGGGCTGGGAGTTTGGCTCAGTGCCTTAAGCGCCTGCCCTGGCAGGCGCGAGGTTGTGAGTTGAATCCCCGGTGCCGCAAAAAAAAAAGTTTGTCCATAACCAATATCACCTTTACCCATAATTTATATTTCTTTTTAATTACCTTGCTTTGTAAAAATTACTTTTCCAAGTAGACAATACGTTCTGTAGATGCCAGTAAATTTGCATGTTCACTTTATACTAAACTGGGAAAGCTTACTCTTGCACTAAATCAGAGATTAAAAAAAGAGACTGCCATATACTATTGAATTAACATAAATTATTGAATGAAACAATTAGCTCAGTGTGTTTACTTTTTAATATAAAGCCAAAAATCTTTCCTTTTCTTCTATGTTAATTCAAAAAAGCAGCAAAACACATTTCATAATTTAACATAGATTTATTGAAGAGGAAACATATGAAGCTGCTTTAGTTTGCTTTGAGAAAATTATAAATTAAGCCATACATAAGTCTCCATCCAAAGGAAGGTCCCATACTAATGGACACCAAAATGAAAGCAATTCAAGCTGGTCATCCACTTTAAATTCTTATTATACCATATTCCAAAGGAAAAAAAAAACTAAATAGAAACAAGCTACTTCTTTATAAAGATTGTATCATAGGCTTACCCTAAGAATATGCAACATTGCTAACAAAATAGGTCTGTATGTCTCCATTTCACAAACCAAGTAAGTAACTTATTTATACCTCAATGGGTGTAATTTTAATGAGTTTCCAAGTGGATTATGGATCAAGGACCTTCACCAACACACACATAAAGGACTTTAGAATCCCACTGAAGAAAGTCTGGCACTGTAGTCTGAAAGCCACATTTACAAGGTTTGTGAAATTAGGCCATCAATTTCATGATTAGAAAACAATGACAAGACATATTTTTATATTTCACTAAGAAATATGACCTGTGTGTCTCCTACACAGTAAATACCATGCTTACTGAGTCTGTGGAGCCAACACTTAAAATCTGAATATGGTATGGGAAGAATGATCATATGTATTTAAAAAGTAAAAGATAATTGTAAGCATCACAATAAAATGAATATAACCACTTTTATTTTATATTTTAATTTGAAAGTTGGATTATCTTTATCCCTTAAGAACATCTCTCAAATAATATTGAAACTAGAATAAGTAAGGTGCTAAAATTGCTAATTTTATGCAAAGTTTCTATACTGGGAGTTCATTATTCATGTTTACTTCTTGTTATTTATTCAGTTATTTATCTACTCAATACACTAATACTTAAAAGTCATGGAAAGTTAGTATGAAAGTGTCTATGAAACACCAAGGAAGAGGAGCTTGCTTTGTATAATGGTGCCTGTAATTTACTAGTAGTGTACTGATAGCTTATATCAGCCAGGGTAGTAAGTGTTAATTTATGTAATTCTCTCAAAAATGTGGTAAGATTTTCTGCCAATGTCTCAAGACAGATGTGGAATTTGGGATGAGAAAATTCTTGATTTTCAACCTTGCCACTGCTGTAAGTTATTAGCTATACAAATATGTATATAATTAACATCTATAAGCCTTATCAATAAACAGGAAGAAGAACAAATCCTATCTCCTATAGATAAGACAATAGAGCTAAGGAGATTGGATAAACATTTTTACACTGTGCTAAATGTTATAAGAGGTCAGTATATGATATTGATTACTATTCAATATGTGATATCTATTACTGTAAAGTAGACTTAATCTTGTTTTATAGATGAAAATGCGATGTTCCAGAGAAAATAAATAATATAATAAAGGTCTCCCAGTTGCTAAGTGATAGAACTGAGGTTTCAACAATAGCACATCTGACTCCAATATCTGTGCTTCTAATCACTTTTCCATGTGTCTTGGTTTCTGACTCTAGTAAGTTTTTAATTTGCTTATTGAAACAAAAACTATATATATATATATATATATATATATATATATATATACACACACACACATTTTTTTAAAATTAAAGACTGAAGTGAAATATATTTGCTAATGCATTTTGAGTAAAGACCAGGAGGAATACAGTAAGTCCCCGAGTTATGAATGAGTTCCCTCCTGGGAACCTGTTCTTAAGTCAGACTTGTTTGTAAGCCCACCAAAGTGAGTCTGACACACAAATGCACAATGTGCCTTGCATTCTGCTCCTCAACTGTCTCCTCCGCATCATCACAGGTTTTCCTCTTGCTTCCAGACATCCTGGACTCTGAGCACTATATTACTGTACACTACTGCATCATACAGTAAGCACACAGCGGCGCTACTGTGACAATGTCCAGCAGACAGGTGAGGTACTTCCATAATTTGTTTGCATCTATGAATGGTCGTAATGCAAGGTCCAGCCCTATCTATGGAAGTTCGCAATTCAAATGTTCGTAAGTTGAAGGCTTGCTGTAAAGTAAATAAAGCAAGGAGCAGATTAATGGCATGAGAGATCTTGAGGCACTATGAAACAGTAAACCAACATACTCTTCACATACCCATTGAAGTTTAAGTGATGGGAAAAGTTTCTTTAGAATTGTAGTCAAAAGAATACATGTTACCTCAGAATAGGAATAAAGGGATGGAGAATTCTTCCCAGCATAGCTTAGAGTGGAGTGCCTCCAACAGAAATAGGAAATTTAGCACAAGCGCTGAGTTTGAGGGTCAAAATATGACATAACTCAATTGCGAAAATTCTCAGGGCAAAAGCCAGAAACTAGATGGATTTGTGTCCACATAGCATCATTAAAAAAGGCTTGCTTGATAGAGCTAAATACCACAGCTAAATTCAGTGGTTGTGTGGTGTCTCCCTAAAGTATGAAGTTTCGCAAGATGACCAGCAGAGGGCAAAGAAATCCCCTGAGACTTGGAAGTGTGGGGAGGGGGCAAGAACAAAAAGCCCGATAGAAACAGGAGATACACCTTTTGCAAAGGGGAAAGGCTCCAAGAGCCTGAGGGTGAAGGTGGGAGATGGGAAATAAAAAGATTTTAGATGTTTTATGCACATGGGCCTAATACCAGCAATGAATGTACATTGTATGTCATATTCATGATCTAAAATCAATAAAATAAAAATTAAGGGCTGGAGATATAACTCAGAGTCGTAAGTGACTGTCTGGCAAGCACAAGGTTGTGAATTTGATTCTCAGTACAAAAATAAATAAATAAATAAATAAAAACTAGACACAACCAAATTAAAAACATGGTTAGTATCACTTGATTTTCTGTTGGGAATTGCCAGTGGAAGGTTCTCTTAGAAGGAACTTAGAAAAATATCGTATGAAAGAAGGATCTGAAATTGTCCATCTATCTTCAGAAGACACCTAAATCAGATTACCAATTGACCACTCAAGGAATACCGTTTTAAAGCATTTCACTCTGCTTCTGTCTGCCAGATCCAACTTGGAGATATCAGAGACTGTATTTAGTTTAGTGTACTGAGAATGATATGGATTAAGGGTGGGACACATTTTCACCCCAAGCCCCAACCCTCCACATTACCATTTGAATCTCCCCTTTGGGATTAAAAAGTTATGAAGTGATAAGAACTCAGATTTGTGACATGACATTGGTTGGAACTTAATTAATAAAATGAATCTGCTCTTGTACTGAAAGTAATTAGAATATGTCAAACTTATCAGAAATACCATCACCTGAAAGATAATTGCAACAAAGAAGATAGGAAAATGCCTAAGTGCAGATTTTTTCTTAGGACAGGAAAGGGAACTAAAATCTTTGAAATCCAAAAAGATTGGATTTATAGGATTAGGTAACACATAATATAGGGTTGAAGAAAATGAATCCAGGAGTCTTCTCAGATTTTGAGTGATTGGGATTATAGGAGGTATATTTATTACATGAAATTATTCATATTAAAAAGAGGAAGCAACAACAGTGAAAATCCTACATTACTTATATTCAATATTAGCTAATGCATTTTACAGTTCAGATACAGGCTGGGGATATAGCTCAGTGGCACAGTGCCTGCCTGGCAAGCACAACATTCTGAGTTCAATTCCCGGTACCAAAAAAACAAACAAACAAAAAAAATTACAGCTCTTGGTCAAGGTAATAGATGTTGAAAATACTCTTCTCTGCCCAGTTATTTGAAAGGAAAATACTAACCCTTGAGCTAGAATATCTTTCCCCTTCCTGCCTTTCAGAACAAAATGGATTTTTATTTATATCTGCAACTTGGTATTAACATTATTCTCATGAGAATTCTCTTAGTTTGTGCTTGGCTTCTTATATCATCATCTTACTGCCCCTAAAACAGGTTGCCACACCTTTCTTACGTGTAAATGTCATATTAATTTCACATTCAGGGACCATTTCTTAGCTTGGGAAGATTTAAGACATTTTATCCTGATCCATCAGGATTCGGACAAGTTAGTAATCTAACAAGATGTTTTATGTCTTATTAAGTGAACTGCTGCATTCAGTCTGAACCTGGTGCTTTGTCCTGAAGTTTAAGAAACAGTGTTTCCCTCTTCTGGAGCTGAAGATCGGCTATGTCTCTAATAGACCTAACTGGAGATGTACATTTGGTTGCTATTGCGTTTTATTTCACTATTGCGTCACCTCCTAATACATACGTACAGTTGTTTCCGTCATCCATTCCTAGGTTGCTAGAATTACTCATGTAGCGATGTGTCAGTTCGCAAACTTAATTCATTCCACGATTCTGGTTGAGAACCCAATTGAATTTTTCCACATGGTTCAATATAAATAAGGTTAATCATTCTGAGTCATACGTATTTTTTAACCATAAAAATATGAAACGAAGTGCAGTACCATACAGTATGAAGAGAGAGAACACTAACCTTGTTTGTGGACTCTTCTTGAGCAGAGGAAAGGAAGGTAGAGGAGGAGGTTTTGTTTGGAGGGGAGTTTCCCTCCATAAGGACATAGGGGGGATCTCATAGGGGGTTTCCTGTCTTCTTTGTCTCCTAGCTACAGAGACAATTTTGACAAAAAGTCTGTCTAATGCCACTTAATTTTCCTCCTGTGCTGCATAACCCTCTGGAAATTAGAGACTTTGTTATGTTTAATCAGATTCAACACTCTGTTCATTACACTTATATTGGGGTGATGCTTCTCAAAGAAATCCTGGCACTCATGTCACTATTCCATAACAGATTTTATCACCTCACTGCTAACCTCCTCCCTGTCTTCCTGCTCAGTGGAATGCTCCTCAACAAATGCCTTCTGCTGTTCACTCTGAAGTTCAGCAAGTTCTTCTGTTGTCTCTTTGTGGTCTTCAGCAAGCTCCTCTCTCTCTGCATTGCTGACTACCAAACCCATACTCTTCCTCATGGACGCAGGCTCCTGCAGTACTTGTGCATCAGATCCTTCAAAGTCATGTTCAGTGACACATTCTGGCTACAGTTTTTTCCATGCTGAATTTCAGGTCCAGTACTTGACATCCTCCCAGGCTTTCTTATTGAAGAAGGAGGCTATTAAACTGTTTCTTTCAGAACTCTTTCAGAGTCAAGTATTTTTTTCTCTTCAGTGACATTAAAACACCTGCAGAAGAGCACCTTTGGATACAGCTTCTTAAAGTTGCAGATCACTCATTGGTCCATGGGCTGCAGAAGAGATGTCCTGTTGGTGGGGAAGAAAATGACCTTCATACTCAGCATACATATCCTCCACCAATGTTGGACTGTGTGCTGGGGCATTGTCCATCAGAAGAAAATATCTTTCAGGTGGTTGGTTGTTAGGAAGATACTTCTTAACAGTGGGTGCAAGCGCCTCACACAGCCATTTCATGAACAACTGCCTTGTGACCCAAGCTTTTGCATTGGCCCTCCACATGACAGGCAATTGGGCCTTGTTCACATTCTGTTCCTTGAATGCATGAGAGGTCTGGGAATGGTTCTCCCGCAGTGACTTAATCTTCAGATCTGCGCTTACCTTTGCACACAACAAAAGGGTCAATCTGTCCTTCATGGGTTCAAAACCCAGCGATGCCTTTTCTGCTTGTATGATACAGGTTCTGTTCAGCATCTTCTTCCAGTGGAACTCTTGTTGAGTAATGTATCCTTTTCCTTGTATGAATTCCATGAATTCTTTCTTGAAGACTTCTTGTCAGAACTGGAAGACTCACCATGTCTTTTCACACTGCATGCCACTTCTCTTGCAGATTTAGCAAACCACCCTCTACTGGCTTTAAATTCATCACTTACTGCACTTGTAGAGAGGTTCTTTTTTAGTTAATCACTGTGTAATTTCCTGGCTTTTTCACAGATCATAGCTTCACTGATGCTATCACTTCCTCGCTCTTTCTCATTCGCACACACTAACAAATTTTTTCACCTCTTCTGGTAGTTGTGCCCTCTGCTTGGTTAACTTCACTACTCCTTTTGCCACATCAGCTCCTTTGATGGCCTCTTTATTCTTCCAAATAATTGAGAATGTTGACTTCACCATCTTGAACTCTGAGGCCAAATCAGTCACACAACACCGCACTCATGCTTCTCTACAGTTTCCTTCTTCAATTTAGTGGTTATTTTCTTCAAAACCTTCTATTTACCATTATTTCTCTGCTGTTTCTTGTCACCTTCATTACCTCTCTGCACATTTGTTTTACCATCATGCCTGCTCTACACTTTCTTTGGAGCCAAGCTGCATTGAACAATGCTGCACAGAACTGTAGGTGCTAAAAAAAAATACACACACACACACATAAATGCTTCACAGCAAGTACACAGGAGAGTTTCTGTGATGGCGATCTCGACTAGAGAGAGCGGCAGCTATGTTTCTGAGCTGGGAAGATGGCCAAATCTGTGCCTGTGTGAAGGTGGCCAGTGTCCTGTTCTCATCCAACATGGAGTTGGTGAACAAGAGCAAAATTTTGATGAATGCTTCTGTTCATGAAGCTCTGTATTACTGTGTAATCATGAAGAACAGTTAAATCTTCTACACTGAGGAAGATGGCTAGCAATTAATTTACTTAGCTCTGTAGCCGTCTGGAGTTCTGGGACAGTTTTGCTTCTCATCATTATAACAAGTTGTGACTACTGACTTACGGCGGGTGGGAATTCACAGGAGAGAGAACTGCAGAGGAATTCAGGGATGGTAAATGGCACTTAAAAACTTAAAGTGGGGATCATTCACATGTTTCATTTTGTTCGACAACTGATCCAGTCGTTCATTTGCATATCAGTTGCATTTGTGACTAGGTAGGAAATTATCTCATTCAAAAGTCCATGTAAATTTGGGTCATGAGTTGGTTTTGGTGATTTTTGGACCTTGGTGGAATCTGTTCTATCAAATCAATAGTTACCAAAGGTTCTTCTAAGTTTATTCTCAGATCTAATTGCTAGAGTGATGTGTCAAATTTATGAATCTGATGTATTATAGAACTATTTGAAGTCCTCGGTGATTCTCTTGTGAAGCATGTCTTAAGTTCATGGTGTTGTCATCAAATACTATAAGCAAAAATCAAAATCTATATAGTTTTCCACCATTGGTTTCTGCCCCTTCCACATTCCAAACAAATACTCCAACAATCGTTTTCAGTGTTTATTCCTTAATGCTGTGTTTTCACAAACAGGATGAGAAGAATCTTTATAACACAATCTGAAGTATTAGACATATGATTGAATTATTACAGAGCTGTACAGTGGGAATTGCTAGTACTCGGTCCATAGCTCTGTGGAGGTACACTGAGCACAGCAGACCAGGTACACTCAGGAAAAATCTTTAAGGAGATGACACATGATTTATTCTAAATAAATGGGTAGGAGTTGAGCTTCATTGATCATAGCAGAAAAAGAGAATTTAGTAGGACAGGCCAATTTGCACAGATGCTACATTGAGATGTTAGTTTTCCAACACTGTAAAAAAAAAAAGTGAGATGATTAGCTTATAAAATGGAAAAATTTGCTTTGGCTCACATTTTGGCATATCATTATGCATCTTGAGCAGAGGAAGAAGGAGGTCTATTTGCCTCATGATAGCTAGGAAGCAGAAAACGGAGACAGGAAGAAGCTGTTCTGAGTAGTTTTAAATCCTTTACATTTCCTTTTTTGTTATTGATTAATTTTTATAATTAATCTGTAATTCATCAATATCCTTTTCATGTTAACACCGCCAATGACTTGACTTCCTTCTGCTAGGCCCACCTCCTAAAACTGTCATCACCTCCAAATAGCACCAAAGGTCAGGAACCAAGTCTTCCACACATAGGCCTTTGGAGGATATTCAAGATTGAACCATAGCATTAAAGAAAGTTGGATAAGAATATGACAGCTGGGGAAATGTGAATATGGGATGAGGAAATATCATAAATGACAAGTGTGCTAAGGAGTTTCAAAATTAGTTCATAGGCATTAGGTGACCATGATCAATAATTAATTCCAATGCAATTTTTATAAGCATCTTCAGATGTTCCCATCGCTTTCAAAACTAAGAAAACTGCTAGAATTTGAGCTGAAAATGTATTGTTACAATGATGAACAACAATGCATTGTGACTTTGTTTATCTGCTTCTCAGATACATCTATGATTTCCTTATAAGAAGGTCCTATATCATATTTATATTATAACTCTAGGAACTTATTTAGTGCTCAGAAAATATGTTGAGTTAGTGAGTGATATCTTAAAATGAAACAAAACTATCACTCAGAGCAGAATATTTTTACCGTAAGTTCATTCTATGTTCTTATTCATCTTATGGGAACTGTACTTATGTGGCAATTATTTCTGGGTTTGGTGACATGCGTGATTTAAATACTTAAGGAAATAGAATGATTTCCAAGTGTGACCTCTACTGCATGTTCTTGTATCTGACTACTTTTATTAATTCTTTATAAGAAAATTTATTACAAGAACCTACGTGGTACAACGTGAGTGAAAGGCCAGCTGCACTAGTTCCCAAGGGCATTGCCTATGGGCCTTTGTTCTATCCTTGTGATGACTAATCTCTGTTATTTTTGAAGTTATCTCTAGACTTCTGTATTGCTATAGAAGGCAGTGAAGCCTGCATAAAATCCTTGTGTCTAAAAATCTACCGTGTTATGTTACAAAAAAATAGCCAAGGGACAAGCCCAATAAATTTACTACAATTTCTAAGAAAAGATAGAACCATTTTGGAAGAAGTTTGGACTACAATGGTTGATTGCATTATTAATTTGGAATACCAGACCCAAATAATACAGTCTCGCTATCCTATAAAGCATAATCAATAATACCAAGAATAAAATATTTCAAATCAAGCAGGAAAATATGACACATTATAAATCCTAGAATCACTAAAATTAGAATTTGAGGTGTATCTCTTAAACAGGTTTCATTAAAATATTTTGCCTTTTTTATTAGACCTATTTTTATCCCACAAAAATAAATTTGAATTATACTATATTATATCCACAGAAGCAGTTCTGAGCAGTTTTAAATCCTTTATATTTCCTTTTTTGTTATTTGTAATTTTTATAACTAATCTGTAATTCATTTTACTCTGAAGCAATCACTGTAGACCGAAGTTTTCATACATACTTGATTTCACTTGCTTCTCTCTTACCCTATTCAGAAAATTCAGATTTAACCTTTTTATGAGCAGAATAACTTCATTTCCAATAATGAAAGAATTTGCCTAAGGTCTCACAATTATGGAGTTTCAAAACCAGAATCCAAACCCACAAATTTTGGCTGTGCAGAGTACATTATCAACTGACAATGCAGCCTTGTTCATTTTGATTTATATTGCTTTACTTTGGTTGGTCAATTTTTACATTTTGGTTATTATCTACTGTTCAAAATGGACGTGGGTCTTGTTTATAACATACCTTATGGGCTAAGTTTTTTTTTTTTGTTTCTTGGGTTTTGTTGTTTTTGTTCTGTTTTAGTTTATAAGCTAAGATCTGCCAATCAACATACTGATGCAGAGGTGAAAGGCCTGGTATTCAGTCCTGCTAACAAGGCTCATGCAATAGTTATGCCAGAGTATCAATAAATTTACTTTTCACTGAGTATGTTAGGTTGTTTATTTTCATCCACGCTATGTGCATATTTTAGTTTTCTAAGTATACCCTAGCAAAACGCCACAGACTGGACACTTCAAACAACAGAAATTTATTTTCTCACCACTCTGGAGGCCAAGAGTCCAAGAACAAAGTGTTAGCAAATCTGACTTTTCCTGAGGCTTCTTTCCTTGGCTTGAAGAAAGCAAACTTCTTGCTATGTCCACACCTGGCTCTCTGTGTGGGTATATGTTTGATTTCTTTTTTCTTCTTATGACACCAATAATGCTAGATCAAGGGCTCCATGAATGTTTTCATTCAATGTCAGCTACTTCCTTAAAAGACTTATCTCTGAAGACAGTGACATGGAAGGTTAGGGCTTCAGCATAGGAAAATTCTGTGAGACACAACTTAGTGGATAACAGTGAAAATCTGAAGGATTAGCCAGGTGTGATGGTGCATGCCTGTAACCCCAGCACTCAGGAAGCTGAGGCAGAAGGATCACTGCTAGTTTAAGGCCAATTTTGGCTACATAGTGAGTTCAATACTAGCTTAAACTACATAGCAAGGCCCTGTCTCAAAAACCAAAAAAATTCTCACATACTATATTATGCTTATAGTGAATAATAAAAGAGACATTTGTCAAAGCGTGTTTCCCAGAGACAGTGATTTTTAACAATTTTTGGTTCTACTGTATCTCAATGTTCCTTTCTAGATCTCTTTAGAACATGTTTTTCTTATTTTTTTTCTTGGCATATTTATTTCAAATATTCTCTTGACAGTCTCTATGACTCTATGCTTTTAGTGCTTGAACATTCTCCCTCCCCCAATTCTGTTATAGTCTCTTTATTCTCAGCAAAACTGTTTGTTTAAGCTTGTCAGATATAATAAATTTTGTTTAAAAACTGGTATGTAATTCACAGGCAGACAGTTTCACTTACACAAATTGTATGATTCAGTGGATTTAGTGCCTTTGCAAAGTTATCTCCGATCCTTCCATCTTTGTTAGATTTTGTTCTCATCTTCTAAAATATTTCTTTCTTTCTTGCCACTTCATAGATATCCAGAATAGATAAAGAGAATGTGGATCTGTCTTTCTAAATTCTGCCCATGATTGGATGATGTGGGCTGCACCTTTAAGTGTCATTCATCTTTGGCTGGTCTGTGATTGTCATGGGCAAACATCTGGAGTACAGAGGATCACACAGTTTTCCTAATCCATGGCTGAGGCCACGTCCCAATGAGTGCTGACCAATGAAGCAATAGTCCTTATATTTGTAGGATAGAAATCTCAAAAGTCAGTGCCCATTTTTACACAGTTACTTTTCTTCCTTTGGGTTAAGCATAGTTTCTGGACTCTAATCCTCTTCCTGACATTCTGGCCCAACTCGCATTGTGATTGCCCCCTTCCATCCCCTGGACTTTTTCAGACTCACCTTGCCCTACCCTGGAAAGTACTCTATCAAGTCTATTGGCTTATGTTTATCATTCGTGACACATGGGACATGAAACACTAAGGAAGAGCGTCTTCTTCTTTGATCATGCCACTGTGATCTTTTATGGAGAGTTTTGTAGATAACATGGGAAGTGTTATGTTTCACAGGTGAAACCTGTCCCTCAGCCCAAATCAGGGAACAGGTAAAATACTACAGTCATTAATCCCAGTGCTCTGGAGGCTGAGGCAGTAATATCACCAGGAATTCAGGGACAGACTGGGTTACCTAATGTGTTCAAAACTAGCCTAGATTACATAGTGAGACTTTGTCTCAAAGAAAAAAAAAATCCATACTACATAAATAATTCATTATCTGTACTTACGTAACAGTCTCCACCAGTGAGCAAGCATAAAGTGGAGGATTGTAACAAATTTCTGGGTCCCCCTTCAGCCCTTTTTTTGTCTCCTTCTCTGTCATACACTCTTGCTGCCACAGAAAGCATTCAGTAAAAAATGGACATAAGTGTTATCTTTTGTATTACAGAACAATATACATACTCTAGGTTGGCCTTTACCTGAAGTAGATTATTATTATTTTTTTTAAATTACACTTTCTCTTTTGATGGAACAGCCTGAATTTTAAGGTTTTATTCTTCTTTTTGCTGAAAAAAAATATATAGTTATGTACCAGAAACTGTTTTCTTGGTATGTTTGTTTGGTTTATATCTGATGAATCCTATTTTTGACTGTCACAGGAAGACTTCCACCTCTCTCCTCCTTGTCATACTCATGATTAGGTCAGAACACAGAGCAGTTTTTGGATACAGAACAACAAAAAAGTGTTAACTTTTAAGCGAGAAATATTAAATACATATACAACTAAAATGATGCCATATAAAAATATGTGTGGAAATATTCAAAGAAGCAAAGTTAAATGTGCTTAATTTAGGTCTGCATAGAATGTTCAAAATGATAACATAATATGTGTGTCTTCTACCGGGTAGTATAAAAAATGACTTGCTTTCAAATACATTTGATAAGATATAGAAATTAAGTTAATGTATTATCATTTCATTTATGGTCATGTGCTTGTAGACTCAGTCTTAAATTTGACAGTAACATTTTCAACATAGTGTAATATTCTTTTAAAAATAATCATGCAAAGTTATAAACCTCATTTTGGCATATTTTAAAAAGACAAAAGAAATTTGAGTTAGGTAAAACACCAACAAATAGCAGAATTAAGTGCTAATTTTCTACCATAAAGCCATAAGAGATTTGCTATAAATGTAATAAGCACAAGCATATAAACATTTCGGTGTTTTACAGCAAATTAAACTCCAAGTGTTTGACATGGACAGAGTGCAAATTATCTCAATCACTATTAGAATTCTGTGTAATTATTAACTAACCCTGACAGTGATGTTTCATAGTCCTTCTTGAAGTTTTGTGTTGAAAAGATTCCCAAACGTACTAAGAAAATATCACTTCAGGCAGGTAATTTTTAGACAATCTGGACTGAATGCCAAACTCTTTAATGAGCTAGCATAAAAATTAGTATTCTATTGGTAGATTTATAAAATAAAATCCATATTTAATGAGCATATAATTTTATGATTTTTATGTACGTGAAAAATAAAATTAGTTACCTATAGGCAAGATATTCAGAAGTGCAATCAGCTGTTGATAATATGAAAAATTCTTTCAACTAGTCTTTTGTGTCTACTTAAAGTTCTTCTTTCTGGAGAAATAGAAATTTTCCCTGAAATAATGCATTTGACTACAATGAACAGGGTTAGAAGATATTTCTGGTATAAGAAATGTTTCTGGTATAAGAAGTATTCTGGTGTATTTCTGGTACATCAGTAAGATACAAATAACTGTTTGTAATAGTCTTTGAGACAGATATAATTAAAAAAATCTGAAATAGAGGATTGCAAAAAATTTGAGAATTCCATGAAACATTCAATAGAATTTTGTGAACCTGAGTTTTGACAAGATTACAAATATGACATCTTCATCAGTTAGAGAATGTAAGTTATTTGGTCATTTTACAATAATATTCTCCCATTCTTTAAAGAATAAAAATTGTTCATGCTGTTTATTACAGGTTTTTTATTAGTTTACAAGCTTCACTATATTAGCTGATAAAAGAAGGTAGTTTATCTAAGAAGTACATTCATTTCAATAATACATCAAGAGGGACTTTTAAAAAACCACTATCAACAATAAAAATAATATTAAAAATCATTTTGCGGGATCTCTGATGGATGCATTTAAGATATGATGAATGTATGTAAAGAAGGGTGTCATTCTATATGTTATATTTATAAAATTATAATATCCAATTATTTCAAATATTTTCATTATTTATAATTGAAGAGTTATAATTTAACTGTGTCGTGCTGTTAATCAAAGCAAATGGTTGATATTCCAAATCAAAAGAGATAAAAAAGGATAGAAAATTACTTATGTTGGAATAATTATGGTAAACATAATTTGATTGTTTGTATCTTTCTGTGATAAAGTGTATTTTATACAGACCCATAGTAGTGAGATTTTTAAAGTGAAGGGACTGTTAGACTAACTTGTAAAACATGAGTAGCCCAAATCAAATATATAATATTTCAAAATAATTGGTTAAATTACGTTAATTGCATATTAGTAATTTTTTGAATGTTAACTTGGACATTTTGAATAAACATGCAATCTTTAGTCAATATGAGTGGGACATACTCAGAAATAAATACAAACTTGAAGGAAATAGCAAGTCTCATTGACAGGTAGGGGGTCAGAGTCTTGGGTCACAAAAATGCCAAGCTAACCTTTCTCATATTGTGCATCACGTATTTAACTGGATGTGCTAGCATGTGAGTTAAACAGTTTTTACATGTCAAGAACATTTTTATGTGACTTCATTTCAGATCTTTTCAAAATTTGGGAAGGGAAGATAAATTGACTTAGAAAACCAAAGATATTTTTAAAAAGTTAAAAAAAAAGATTAGGTGTAACTTGATATTGTGTGGTGCTCATATTCACTTTATATACTTATGATTCTCCTTTATATACTTCTAAGAAGTATAAATTTCCACTGCAAATTTTGCACAAAGTTTGGATTAAGTTTCTTTTTTTCAAATAAAATGAATTTCAAAGTGGTAATTTAAAGTTATAAAAATCTAATAGCAAAATATAAAAATGGAAATGCAATTTACTTTTTCTCATTTTAATATATAATTATCAACTAATTACTTTTATTACAGGATAAAATTCCTAACGAAGGTAATTTTATAACATCATCATCAGATTGTTTAATAATGAAGCAAGCTTTTAGATTTCAGGATGACTGTTTTTGAAACTGAAAAATTATCTGAGAATACTTTATATTTTTCTCTAAAATAAAAAAGTTTAAAAACCATTGGAATGTTTTATGTGACATGATCTACACACTTAAATAAACTTAACCTTCGATAACAAAATTCTTATGAATTTACTAGTCCCATTTTCAAATGCCATGAATTTAGCAAAAACAGGATTATACTATCAATGTTCATACTTGTGTTTCCTTTTCTTAGTCACATGTCCTCAGGAGGTCTATCTTCCTATATCCAACATGTCTGTTTACAAAAAACAAGAAATTCTATTATATCAAAATATAATCTTTTTCTTTTTCAAAAGTAATTTTAAAATGATTAGTGATAATAAAAATTCAAATAACAAATATACAACAGAAAAATTTTACATTTCCTAAATCTTACCACTTAGATATTGTGATTGACTTTATGATAAACATTTTTGCAGGCTTATCCCTAAAATGATATCATATTAAGTATATTTTTTATGTTATAGTGAAATATAAAGTAGGTACAACAACACATGAATATTTTACATATCTTAATGACATATTACATATTGTAGTATTTTATGATTGTATGACAAATAATTTTGTAACCTCTTCATGGATTAAAAACAAACAGACAAATAAAAAGTAACACAAAAAATATGAACCCTTCATTGTTTCTCATTGATCAAAGTACCATTCTAATTCCTAAAAGGTAAATACCCTAATTATTTTAATGATTTTTTTGTCTTAACCACCTAACACCTACATATGAATTGCTAAATATTAAATGAAGTGCTTTATTTTTTAACTTTATGTGTATATATATATGTTGTGTGCTTATTTGGTTCGACATTATGCTTATGTGATACATCTGTGATATTATATGAGTTCATGTTCATTGCAGTGGAATGCTCCATTGCCTAACTCTACTAAGAAACACAAATTTCACCTGCATCTCTGAGGTGGACTTGTACCCAAATTACAGGTAATATCCTTTTATATGCAGATGGTAAATGCATATGCAGGAGGGTTAATCTCTAAACTAGAGATCTCTCTTCCTTTAGGCAAATTTGTCTTTAACATTTCTAGGTAAGACTAAATTGCTTTTCAGGGAATATATAAATTTTACTCTCTTAATCAGGAATAGTACACACTCTTTGAAATGGCATAGTTTAAGTTTGTATTTTCCTTTTTAGTAATAAGATGGGTGATCTTTTACTTTATTTATTGGATTTTTCTTCCATTAGTACATTGGGTTGTCTTTTTAAAAGAAGTTTCTTTTATACTCTAGATGGTAGTTCCAGAGTGTTTCTTTTTTGAATTTCTCTTCATGATTAATAAAAGCTGTAGTATTTCTTGTAGTCATTAATGTTTTCTTTCCATATTTAAGAAATTAGCCATTAATGTTTTCTTTTCATATTGATGAAATCATTTCTGGTGTAACATTAAGTTGCTTTTTTCTTTCCTACATAGGGTTTAACCACTTTAAATGGATTTTTATTTCTTATGAAATGTTGAAGTTTAGTTTTATTTTTTATGGATAAACCAATATTTTTAGTACCAATTATAAAAGTTCTTTTATATCTCCTTCTAATTGAGAAGGCACTTTGTCATAATGAGTTTCTGTATGTCTATGCATTTGTCTTAGGATCCTATAAGGTATAATAGTGGTTTAATATATATATATATATATATGTATTTATATATATATATATTTCATTTTGTTCTGTGGCAATATTGTTTTAATTGCTGTAACTAAAAGAAGCAAGACTTTTAACTTTATTTTTGAAGAGTTACTTAACTATTTTTGATATTTTGCCTTTCTATTTGAACTTTAAAATCTCCTTGTCAAATGACCACAAATAGTTTCATCTGGTTCTCTCTGTAACATGTATTTTAAAATTTGGATTTTAGATAACCAATATATCTATGAGCATAGTATTATCTTATAGTTGGCTTAAACTTTCCCCAGTGTTGCAACATAAAATTTTATGCTTTTCTTCATAGGTATCTTGGATATATTTTCTTAACTTTAGTTTTGAATATCTTGTATTTTGGATGCTATTTTAAAATGGCATTTTGTTTCTAACGCATTTTGCAAATATGCACTAATATTCCTAATTTTTCTATACTGATCTTCTGTTTAGCAACTTTGATGAAGCCATTTATTAATTCTAATATTTTATCTGTGGAAATTTTGAACTTTCTGTATGTATGATCTATATGATAATATTATCTGTAAACATTAAAATTTGAACCTTTTTTTCTAATCACATACTTCGAGAGTTGGTTATTTCATTGAGCTACCAGCCATCTTTTCCATATATATATATATGGAAACATAGTATATATATATATATATATATATATATATATATATATATATATATACTATGTTTATGTTTTTGTCTGTCACATATTATTTATATTATGTTTTCCATATATCTATATGCATATAGATATAGATATATATAACCATATAAGCAAGAAAAAATACATGGTCATCTCAGTAGATACAAAAAATGGTTAATAGGTCACCCATTTGTACTTATAACATATGATCCCTAGGCATACATATGAATGTATAAACACAAATATGTGCATTCTGACTAAAAGTTATTTTTCGATTCCTATCTTCCTGAAACTTAATTTATTTTTTTCTGAAACTTATATTTAAAATCAGAAGTAGCTGTTAAATATTCTCAGTGCCATTTCAGCATCTACAGAAGTAAATGTAGGTGTGTTTGAAAGAGTGTTTTCTTCTTTGTATCTAAAGGCAAGTTGCACAATAGCAATTTCTGAATACAAAGCCATGGTTGAATTTATTAAAGGAATAAATATTTGCTAATATTTTTTACAATTTATTTTTATTAGCATGAATATTTGATACTGCTTTCTGTTGATTACTGCTTTACCTCTATTTACCTCTGTAAGTCTAATTTTGAATTTTGAGAGTTTTCTTATTCCTATTTTCATACCTTAACAATAAACTATGAATTTGTAATATTTTTCTGTATGAATGCCAACATTCGGGAAAACATTGCTATGATTAAAATTCAAAATCTTTTCAAGGCATCTTTGTCTAATAAAAAGACATAATTGATTTTTTGTTTTCAGTTTTCATTACTCTCAAACTAAAAAATGCAGAATATCAAATGCATATTACATTGCTAAATTTATTTTCTCATAGTATGTAATCTACAGAATAACCCACAATATCTGAAGATTGAATTTTGCCTCAATTCATAATAGCTTCAATTAATTAATATTCCTAGATGGGGAAAGGAATCTTTTCTTTTAAAACACAGCCTGAACAAAATATTTATTTATTATAACTAAGTCTAGAATAATAAATAGAAGACAGAGTTAATAAATATTAAGGAAGAAAAATGATTAATTTGAGCAATGTAAGTTGGGCTTCTCAATAATTGTTTAGGACTTTATGCAGTTTACAATAGTAGAGGTAAAAGTGATTATTATTTACAATAGCAAAGACTAAAAATCTTAGTTGCAGGCAGAGTGATTGCACCCTAAGGATAACTTCCCTTTTAAGATAATGGGGTGTGCTTGTAATTCAATAGAAAATTTTTATGATCTTGAAAAATTGCCTATTTCTCAGTTCAGGTATAAGAATGAATTTGGTGCTTATGAAATCATTAATAATGATGATACAAAATTAGGTTAATTATAACAAAGAAAACATTTATCTACCCTCTGCTTATCATAACTATATTTTTAGATACATTATAGAATTTTGAATAATATATTAAATATATTGCACAAGAAGCTTCATTATCAGCTAAGTACCTATTTTGCATGTGGTGAGAATGTTATTCATAAAACCTGGCTTAAAATTTATCTATAGTTAGTTATATTTGGTAGAAGCAAATTTTTAAAATGTACAGTTGAGTGCAAGTTAGAATTTCATTTTGAAAAAGGCATAAAATGGATACTGACAAAATATGCACAGGAAGAAAATATAATATCGAATCCATCATATTTTATTTATTCTGCTTCATTTCCATGTGAATATTCATGCTGAATATTAACAGACCTGTAGCTGTGTTTGAACACTGATATGAAAATGAAATAAAAAGTTAACTGATTACTTCATCTTCTGCAGTGTTGCCAAGTTTTGAAAAAATTGACCATTTATTTAAATATTTAATTTGGTTTACAATTTTTTATCTCAGTGTGAATTTTTGAAGTTTTATTCATCATACTTTTCAATTGGGAAATATAGACTTAAAAGTATACCAACAAACACACACATAAATTCCCATACTTTTCAGAATTTTTCATTAGTACATTTGAATCTGTAAGTAACATACAAGTAAGTTAATAATGACTAAAAACTCATGATTCTATGCTGTTATATGCAAAATTAATGCTTAAAGTTATGAATGTGAAGATATTTTATCTGTGGTTTTACATTTCAGAAGATACAGTGTCATATTTGACACATTCAGGAAGTCACTCCTTTCTATAAACATGTTTTTAAAATTTCCTTCATTCTCATTGACTTACTGCAAGCTAAATTCTTCACACCAGCTTTTTTGATTGTCAAAATACCAAGAAACTATTCAAACAAGAGAACACATCTGGCAGACAGAGACATCCAAGATGTTAGCTTTAGTAAAGTATACTGAGTCAGTAAAGTTACAATTAAGGCTGGGGGTGTAGCTCAGTGGTAGAGCACTGGCTTAGCATGCTTAAGGTCCTGGGTTCATTTCCAGTACTGCAACAAAAAAGAAAAGAATATTACAATTGAAAGAACATTTAAACACGTATGTAAAAAGAAAAAAGATTACATGAAAATATTATTAAAAAGACTTTAATAGAAAGTCATAAAACAACAAAAAATTAAAGAGTTTGACCACATAGAAAAATATGAACAGCATGATCAAGAAGAGTAATGCAAACCTGAAAAAAGAGGGGAAAGTCTGAAATCAGAATTAGAGTCATGCTTTTTGTTATTTCTAGCTCTATTTATCCATCATCTCTCTGTGCCCATGAATGAAAAATACAGTGAATGCTTTGCTTAAATTAAAAAAAAATTATTACAATAAAAAGTACATTGCCATTAATCATCCTTAATAAATTCCAAGTCCCTTCAACTGCACTTTTCCCATTATACTTACCACTTTCTGAAGCAATTCTGGAAATTCTATTTTGTGAGTGTCTTCATTTGTGGTGTCCTGGATTGCCTCTATATTCTGAACTGATTCAAAACGTTTACCTTTAATGGTCCTTTGAATTTAGAAAAGAGCCAGAAGTCTCATGGCTGTAGACCCCATGAATAAGATGGATGAGGAGAACACTGTCATGATTTTAGGAGGCTGCCTTTCTGCTGAATGTCCCGTGGCAGCAGCATTCACCATACTTGTGATCATACCTGTTGAAAACACAGAAGAGTACTTTCAGAATTGCTTCAGAAAGTAGCAAGAATGATGCCTGTGTTCAAAGTGAGGGGGATGTTTGGAGTTGGATTAGAGTCTAAGTATCTTTCACTGTAATAATTTTGAAATCGTTCATTGCATAAGTTTATTACCACTTACATCTACCTATCATCCATCTATCTATCTATCTATCTATCTATCTATCTATCTATCTATCTATGTATCTAGGAACACTTAAGAATACTGAATATATTGTTCATGTATCCATTTGAAAACTATTAATGCACAATTGGGAGGAGTGGAATGTTCAGAAGGGCATGGGTGGGCATGTGAGCAGATGACTGCATGGCCCTGTTGCAAGCATCATTACCAAAGTCCTCAGACCCTGGGAGCCAAACATTCTCAAACCCTGGCAAGGTCCGCGTTTGGTTAATGTCTGTGAAGTACATGATCACACAAACCACATCATCACACCCTATGCCACTGTGAAACTGGTCAAACTCAAGCATTTATTCAGTGGTCCTTTTGGGACAAACAGCTAGCCAAAATTCCCTATCTACATCCTGTTGTTTTGTCTCTTACTGGATAAAAATATAACAGTTGGGCCTGTCTACAATTTAAATGTCATTATTAGCAATAACTATGAATTTAGTGCACATCTGTGAGAGTCTCACCTTGATATCAGGCATTTGCTAGGTAGAAGAGAGAAAATAACAAAAAGTAGACAATCTCTGACCTCATGGATCTTTAAAGATTATTGGCAAGTGTATATTATACAGGTTAGCACAGGAGTGTGAATCTCTTGGAGGTGTTAGGGTGCGCAGGCAGCCTAGGTTTGAGTTCCACCTGGACCACTCTCCAGGTCCACAGTTACTTGGATGACATGCTCCAGACTTGCAAAAAGGAAACTAGCAATTCGTCTATTTGGGAAGTTAATGAAAAATCATAAAAAGTAATCATCAGTTTCTCAGCATGTAGTAATGACTCGGTGTGAGATACCACTCCAGTGGTTACAGGGACAGTACACCTAGGTGTCATACAACATGTAGGACAGGCACTGGGCTCAGATGATAGGGCAGAGCCTGGATGAAGGCAAATCTAATTTGCTGAAATGGAGATGATGGAGCAAGGTATGTGACAGAAGCTAAAGGGTTCAATGTGGTGAAATATTTTGAAAGATTATAAAAGAACAGTCCATTCATGAAGTGAAAGTGTGGTTCAGTGTGGCTGGAGTTTATCGTTACCAGATTCAACAGTGAAGTTACAATAATGAAGATTTCGAAATGCAATCAAAGTCTACATTGTTCTTTTCTGTAAATCTAAGGAACAATATACTTAATTTTAAATAAATCATATTTTTGCTTTTGTTTTGGTGGGGTTTTTTATCGTTTGTTTTGAGACATAGTCTTTCCATATAGTCCCGGCTGGCCTCAGACTCACTGTGTAGCCCAGATTGGCCTTGAACACGTGATGATCCCTCTGCCTCTGACTCCCAAGTGCTGGAATTACAGGTGTGCACCACCACAGCCAGTTTATATTCCATAGTTTGAATTTAGCACTTTCGTATTATTTCTTTTCTTGCTCAAAGTGGTGAACATAAAATTGTAATTACATGATTACAGTTATATAATTATAATTATAAAACTACAAAAGAAAAATCTATGTTTAACAATTTATTTCCCTCTTTATCTACAAAGGTTTTGAGTGCATAGAATATACTAGATGAACAAATTTATGAAGAATTTGAGTTCTCATGAAGTGGAGTTATATATATTATACTGTGTGTCATTAATATTTGTCACATTTACCAATCCACTTCACTAGGTACTATCAAGGGAAGGACTCTTATGACTCTAACTTTATAAGCAAAGAAGTTGGAATTCGAGATAAATAATTTCCCAAAGCAATTTACTTTGTAAGGATAGATTCAATGTTTTCATCCAGTATTATTACTATTTTTTTCTGGTATGGGGTATTAAGCCCAGAGCTTTTCCACTGAGATAAATCTGCAGCCTTTTTTTATTATTACCTTTTTAAATTTTCAGACAGTTTCCTAAATCACCAAGTTGCCCCAGGATGGACACAAAATGCGATTCTCCTGCTTCAGCCTCCTTGAGACCTGGAATTACAGGAGTGTACCACCAGGTCTTGCCCGGCATTCTTTTACTACCCAGATTAAAATTAGAATTGAGATATACCCTACATTCTTCCAATTTATTTTATTTTTGAAACGCTATTATTTTGGAAAAGAAAAATTTCCAAATACTAAAAACTAACATCTGCAATCTGCAATGTACCACACAGAATACTTCCTGAAGGCAAATTCAGCTTCTGTACATTGTTTTCTGTGTAATGTTTCCCCTCTGGCACTGTTTTCTAACTAAAATTATTTGATGACTTCCATTATTTCCAGTAACTTAGTATTTTATGGAAAAAACGTATTTTGCTGATTTCTTACTCAGCATATTTTACTATTTGCTTAATCTGAAAACAACAAAGCCAATTCAATAAACTGCTACTACTCTCTGTATATATATTTGATATTTTAAACTTATACAAGGAAAAGCACAAAGTAACATAAATGCTCCATGAGAGTAGAAATAGTTTTATTTGTTTGTTTATACCCAGTTCCCAGTAAGAGCTTATATAGGACACATCCGGTAAATATTTGAAAAATGAATAATTAAATATATTTTTCTTTTGTTCTCTTGCTTTTTTGTTTTCTTGCTTTATGTTTTCATTTTCTTTTCCTTTTCTCTAAGTAATAGCATACTAATAAACACTGTGTTTTGTGGATTATTTTTGTTTTTGTTAAAGAAATTCTACAATATCTGTCTAAACAGGCTAATTCAGTTTTGAATCCTTTTTTAAGTCATATTGTATTCTGCTGTTTTCATCTGGGTTACTGTCTAATAAATTTTATACAAAATAGTACAGAAAACAATGCTCATGTCCTACATCAATAAATAAATTCACAAAGTATATTCCTATAGATAAAATCTACAGACCAAGAACATATGCACTGTTACTGCTCATCAGTGTTGGAAAACTGAGTAGAAACCGTCCCAGGTCATACATTTGCCAACAATTTGAGTTCCTTTTTCTAAATAATCTCTTCATCCACTTTGTTATCAGAGTTTTTTCAACTTTTTCTCACCTGAATAATTAAATGAGACATGTTTTCAAAATTAACATTAGTGTGCTTTGTATTACGGTTGAAAATGCTCTATACAAACATGTTTAGTTCCTGTTACACACTGTGCTGTTCATCCCATGTCTATTTTCTACAGGAAGTTTGTTATGTTTTATTGATTTTATCACTTCTTTATACAGTAAAAGCTTCAAGACCTTTTTCGTGATTTTAATTGCAAATAATTTTTCCTCAGTTCGTGATTTATATTTGGATTTGTTTCTACTTTTCTTCAGGGAATTATTTTTGTGCAGTTTTCACATTAATGCTTGTGTTATTTCTCATTTCTACATTATTGAAAATAATTTATTGTATGTCTTCTTCATGCTTGTATAATGCTTCTTTGTAAAATTTTAAACAAGGACATAGATAAATGGTAGAGCACTTGCCTAGCGTGTCCAAAGCCCTGGGCCCAAGCTTCATCACTATAAAGAAAGTAAATAAAAATCAAATAAAATTCTATTTTTGATCATCTTTTCATAATTTGTCAGTATGAGTTCAGAAGGCACGTGGACCATGCATTAAAATTTCATACTTAGTTTGGCCTCTTAGTTGACCTCTTATTTTACTCTTTTATCTATAAACTTTCTTAGGTTCCAAAATGGCAATGTTACATTTGATAATTCTGTTTCAATATGGATATGAATTTGACCTAACATGTTACTCTTTCTATTTAGAATTTTTATGGCTATTTTTGTTCACCATTTTCATCCAAATGTGTTTTAGAATCATTTGTAGTTTATTTCAAAAAGAAAGAAAGGTATTAGTTTTACTAAACTCAGTTGTAACAAAAGATGTACTTTGGAGGAATTTATATTTTTATAATATTGAAGTTTTTTATCCAAACGTGTGAAGACTACTTAAGTTTTATTTTATGATTCTTGTTGTAGATATTTTTATATATTTGATGTTCAAAATATATACGTATCACATTTTTTATTGTTAGTGTAAGTGAAGACTTTAAAAGCACGTCTTCTAATCAGATACTATTTCTAAATATGCCAGAAATTGATTTTTGTATATTTTCTTTCTGATAACCACACTCTTCTTCATAATTTAAAAAAACTGAATAATTTTTCTAGTAAAAAATTGCATCATTGTTAATTATTGATTTTTATTTCCTTCTCTCTCTCTATTTTTCTTTTTTCATTTTTTTTTTTTGATGGTGTCATGGGTATGGCCTTGCCAAGTTTCATGTAATCATGGCATGAGCTCAGCTGAGTCTGGTGTTCATGATTGGTTTGTTGTCTAGCACTGCGATTGGCGATGTGAGTGCTGCATCTGCCCAGGGGTGAAGCCGACATACAGTGTAAGGGCGAGAGGAAGGTGTGTCCCATCTCTCTGACTGAGTTTGTGCCTTGTTGTTTCCCAGCCACCATGAATGGCTGCGCTGTGATGCCATGCTGCCTTGGAGACAACTGAGCATGGATTGAAACCTCCAAGAACTGTAAGAAATAAACCTTTCCTTTCCTAATTTTGGGCGTCAGGTATTTTGTCTCAGCAACAAGAGAAAAATAACCAAGACAGAATTTGGTACCAGTGGAGTGGGGTCATTTCTATAACTAAACCTGACTGTGTGGTTTAAGAGCCTTTGGATATGGCTTGTGGGAAGAGTTTGGAAAGGTTCAGAGATGTTACCTGAAAGAGTGGTTGAGATGGTTTAGGCTATTCTGCAGGGGAGATTCTGGTCAGAGCTCAGGAGAGCAGAAGGAAGATAGTCTGCTGGTAAAGACTAGGCTTGGGAGGTTTCTGCTGGGAAGAAGGACTACACTGGTTATTGGACTCCACATGATGTGTGTTATGGCTTGGCAGAAAGTTTGTCCACATTTTGCGCATGTCCAGAGACTTTGCCTGAGACTGAGATTAAGAGCAGTGGATGATTAATCTGGCAAAGGAAATTTCCAAGCAGCCAAATGTTGAGGTGGTGGCTTGGATATTGTTGGGGGCTGTTAGCCAGATTTATGTTGCAAATTAATAACAAAGAGCCCAGCAGGTTGTTTTAAAACTTTGTGAGTTTGGTCAGAAAGCTGTGGACTGTAAAGGTAGACCTGAGACTTGTTTGCTGAGAAGGAACAAAGAAATAAAAAAGATGGCCTGGGAGCATTCCAGGAAGCAGTGGGCCTCCACCCTTTGCAGCCTCAGACTGCCAAAAGTGAAAGAGTTTTTTTGGAGGAAAAAGCCACACAGTGCCATGTTCTAGAGTGGCAACGGAGGCTACAGAAGATTTAAAAATGGCAGTGGCCACACCAGATTCCAAAATGGTGGCGGCATAGAGAAGCTTTTCCTCACAATCAGGTTCAGAGAACTCAGTGATCCAGGCACTCAATCCCTACAGCTAAGAGAAAGGAAAGCCTGGCTACTGCTCCAGCTGGCAGTAGACCTTGGTAGCATCCATGCAGCATTGGTTTTAAGTGCATGGAAAATGCGTAGCTTTCACCCTGACTGCTGAGAGCAATATATAAAGATGTAAGGGTAAAGCCAAGGGTACAATGGAAAACCCAGAGGTTTGAATAAGTCAGGAATGTGGATCATCCAAAGAAAGCTACAAAAACCTAACAGAGTGGGCTTGAGAGAGAAGCTATGGAAGTTAAAACCCCTGGAAGTGCCATGGGAGTAGAGTCACTCAAGCCTTTTGGAAGTTGCAACCAGATTGCTTCAGATGCTGAGTGCAGAACTCCAGGACTTAATGTTTGACCTGCTGGATTTTGGACTTGCTTTGGTTCCATTGCTTTATATTCCCGTTTGTAGCTTTTGGAATGGTAATGTTTACCTTGTGCCTTCGCGTTTTGGAAGTGTTTAACTTGTTTTCATTTGTACAGGGTATACAGTTAAGAGTTTGCCATAGATCTTGGAGGAGACTTGGGACTTGGACTTTTCAGTAATGCTGAAACTGTTGTGAATTTGGCAACTCTTGGAGACAGCCTAAATGTCTTTTTTATAAAGGATGTACATGAGTTCTTGGGGAGCCAGGGATGGAATGCTATGGGTATGGCCCCACCAAGTCTCATGTTATTATGCATGAGTGCAGCTGAGTCTGGTGTTCATGATTGGTGTGTTGTCTAGTACTGCAATTGGTGATGTGAGTGCTGCACCCACCCAGGGGTGGAGCTGACATACAGTGTAAGGGTGGGAGGAAGGTGTGTCTTCTCTGCTCTCTCACTGGTTCGCCTTGCTGTTTGGCAGCCGCCATGAATGGCTGCCCCACCATGCTACCCTGCCTTGCAACCAACTAAGTATGGACTGAAACCTCCATGAACTGTAAGGAATAAACCTTTCCTTGCCTAATTTTGGGCATCAGGTATTCTGTGTTAGCAATGAGTGAAAAGTAACTAAGACAGATGGGTACCAGGGATTGAACCTGGGACCCTCACACTAAGTCATATCAACAAACCCTTTTTTATTTTTTATTTTGAGATACAGTCTCACTAAATCTCTAGGTGGCCTGAATTCTATGCCTTACTGCCTCAATCTCCCAGAGTACTAGGATGATAGGCATGCAGCACTACACTTGGCTCTGCTTTAACACTTAATGTTCCTTCTTTAGTGGCTAGTACTCTCAAGACACTAGTAAATAGCACAAATCATTGAAATCATTATTCTTGGTCCCCTTGAAGGAAATTCTTACACATGTTTCTGACAGTTTGGTTTAAAGATATATTGTATTTGTTTTATAAATATCTGTGTGTTTAACTCAAATATTTAAACATTTTGAACTTTAACAAATACATTTTCTGAAAATTGACCTCTCTGGGATGAGAGACTGTATCCACC
>RJWM01016301.1:0-45801 GCA_004363535.1 Dasyprocta punctata | reverse complement strand
GTTGATTTGGACTGGCTGTATTCCCCAACAAAGACAACTCCTGTCATCTGATTCTCTTACTGGTACAATTACTTACTCTCTTCAGGTTCCAATAACTGCACCCACCCCTTCCCCTTTTGTAGCTAAGATGGATAATGCCTAAGAAAAAATCAAGATATAAAATACACCACTTAATTTCTTTACATCAGAGATGCCATTTAAAAGAAAACTTGGCAGAAATTGTATGATATTTTATTGATTTCAACCAAAGGAATTTAATTTCAATGAATTGTGATACCATTTTTAAAATTTATGAAGAAATGAAATTAAGCCAAAGGGGAACTTGTTTAAAGACTGGAAGATTGATGATGTGTTACAGCTGATAGGTGCTTGAATTTAGAGAAGATGGAGATATTTTTATCATTCACCTTTATGTTACTGATAAGTTAATAACATCTATATATCAAAAAGAAAATGTTCAATTATATCATTGCATGGGTTACTAGATGACTCTAAGAATTACTGAACTATAAATACTTGAAAGAGTCTAAAACCTAAAAGGTATCTAATCAAAAGAAATTTAATTATTTTAATGATTAGCAATATAAACATGAATACTCTTAATACAAAATGTCATGAATGGTTCTGGCTAGTAAAAGGAGGCCTTTAATTGAATCAGAAAGGGTTAAGGTTGATATACTATTTCATCTAGGAAATTCAATTACCAGAAAGCAGACAAGTAAATTGATTAATAGGTGGTTTTAACAATGGCTTAATGCTTTGGTCTCTACAAATAAAGAGAGGGGTGATAGAAATCTTAACTAAATTTATAACAGCTTAATAAACCCTGAGAATTTTGAGTAATAGCAGCAAAATTATTTTGATGTGAGGCGCTGATGTGTTACATTAGATTCTGTCTCTTCTAATAGTGGTTTGAAAAGAGAATCTTCAAACAAAGAGGGACAGGCAGTTCTTTAACCCTTTCTTCCATACAAGTAATTATCTCCAGAAAGAACATGATTCCCTCCGAAATTATAAGTTTGTTTATAAGACACGGTACAGAATTGAGTAATTATGCAGATAATTGAATTCCTGTGCCATTCTCTTTCTGCAGAGAGTCCAAATAATTGATGCAAGGATGAATATTCCAGATTCATTATCTCATTGCTGGCCTTTACTAATTGTAGATTAAAATTCAACCAACATTTATTGAAGGGCAGCTGATTCCAAGGTTTTCCATGTACTGTTTCAGTTAATCTTCCTGATACCTTTGTCTCTGGAAGAAGAATCTGTGACTCAGGTCTGTAACTTGCTGTGGATTTGAACCCACATCCCCTTACTTTAAGTCCGGCAAAGTTCTCTTTAAACTTGGTAGATAAATAAATGAGAAATGAGATTTAAACATATGTGAAACCCACAAACTCTAGGCAAACACCAGCACCCAAAGAATGTGTCTGCTCCTCCAGAGTTCTCAACTGAACATATGGAAACGTTGCTGAGGAACCTGCCACCAGTCAGCCCCAGAGCAGGGCAGGAGAAAGTTTGTATCAATAGGGCTTTGTTTTCTTCCCTAGCTCCTGATACTTTCTCTAGAAATTATTTACCTTTCTTACTGGTTTTTGAAAACTAGAGAAAATATTGTGACATTAAATGGTCACCATTTAAAAAGTGATTCTAAGGAATGTAAGGAAGCTTTTTTGGAAGATCACATTTCCCTTTGTCAGCATTACAGATAAACATTTTATTTTACATATACAAGATTAAACTTCTGAAAGAGAACAAACGATTTAAAATTCCAGTGCCTAAAGAAAAATAATTATCTAGAGAGACAATTCCTCAGCACGGTTTGTCTCTTATTCACAGAGAAAAGAATGCATACAATTGAAAATATATGAGCAAACTGAAAGAAGCAGGAGGTGGAGAGAGCCAGAACAGAATAGCTGTTGTCTAGAAAAGAGCAGATGGTCCTCAGTTGGTAAGAATACCAATCACATTCCAGTGGTGTGTGACTTAGTAGAACCAAAATAAATGACATATTGGTCCAGAAAGAAGGCTGTTGCAAGTCTAAGCTAGCCTGAGAAATGAGGAACTATAGAATGTGTTTAAAAAACATGACTTTCATTTGCATTTTCCCTTTGGTTTGACTTTGCATGTCACACCTCCAGCCTCCTGCCACAAGGAAATGAACTTATTAGAACTGTGCTCAGCAACCCAGCCAAAATCTGTCTCAGCAAGTTCCTAGCAGAAGCTAACATTTTAAAAAGGTTTTAAAAAGCCCCGCCGCTCAGAAATGTAGTGAGGTTTACAGTGTTTTCTCTCATTTCCTCTTCTGTCTTCCTCTTTATCTCTCTCATTCCATAAATTGGTATGGTTTCAGTAGAAACAGTCTTGAGTAAAATCTACACTTTCACTTTTTTTCTCCAAGAAGTAGAGCAAGAACTTACAAAATGATCAACTAGTTTTTCCAAGTAAACCTATGAGAAGGAAGGAAGTTTCTATGTTTATTCATTCATTCCACAGTTGTTTTCCAGACATTGTGTCAGGTGCTGGGGATTTGGAGGAATGGTGTGATCTAACTTCCAACCTGGATAAGAGGAAAAGACATCCTGTACATTACAGTTAGGGTACCTTATTGGCAGGAGGACCACTGTGCGATAGCACACAGAAGTTTTATACCTTTATTATTTAAAATGTGCTATTTCATTACTTGAAGACAGTGTTTCTTATGAATAAATGAGTTGCAAATTCAAATTGGATCTAGCCACAGTGTTTCCTGCAACTGCTCCCTGTCTACAAGTCTACGTTTATTTCTGTATGAACTGAAAGTAGCCTTTGTTGTGCGGATAGTTTAAAGGAGTGTGAGCAGCGCTCTTTCACAGCAAAGAGATGTTTTTTTCACCTTCGCAGTTTCCAAATGAGCAAACCTCAACTCAGTTGTCAGTTGTCCAGACCTCTTACTAAGTCCCTTGAAACGTAGTAAACTCTTTTCTTCCTTCCTTCCTTCCTTCTTTCCTTCCTTCCTTTCTTTTCTTTCTTTCTTTCTTTCTTTCTTTCTTTCTTTCTTTCTTTCTTTCTTTCTTTCTTTCTTTTTCTTTTCACTTATGGAGGGGACCAACATCAAGTAAGTAAAATGAAAAAAGCATTTAACACTGTTTTCTAATTTGTATCATATATCAGAGAAAACATTCTAGGAAATGTACAAGTTTTCCATGTAGTTAAACATGCAAGAACCCTTTAAGTAGCAACTCCCGAGTACAGAAGTTTTCCTTCCTTTTCCTAAGTAGTTTCTCTTTTTGTTAGCTTTCAAAATGGAGAATAAACCCTGTAGGACTCTCATTTCCAGTGTTGGCTAATGCTTCCCTGGAGGGAGAGTCTGTTGGGAGAGGAGGAAAGCAGGAAGGAGAGTCTTGTTCAGCTCTTCCTCTGGGAACCTTCATCCTGCTGTCTGGATGACAATTGTGGCAAATAGGGGTATTCCCCTGCTTCTTTGCCACCTTTTCATTCTACTCTCTTAGGCTTGCAAAAAAAGTCACAGAAGGTCATCAAGCGCATAATCCATCATGGTGTTTTGACAGAATACCCTTAGCCCTGCTGTAAGAAGACACCGGGTCATTAAAGGCTTTCAACACAGACAAGGAGGAACCAGATTATATATGAGCCAAATTACTTTTCTCTTGGCCATGAGGGATATTAACATTGAAATGGATGTCCTAGAGCTGTTACAGAATCGTCCTGCCTAGACACCTTGACTGAGAGAAACAGCCCCACCCGTCTATATGGAGGGACAGGAAAAGCCTAGGAGTGAACAGCATGACTCCCTCACTTGCTTCCAGCTTTAGGCTCCTGTGAAGCTTCTACTAGACATTGGTCTCAAAGTGCTTTCTGAAAAACGTGCAGCTATGAAGAGAAACAAATTGCCCATTGCTTACCTACATTTAGATCACCTTTGAGTATATATCAATTGTTGAACTGTAACAACCTTAATGGACACTGCCTAATGAAGAGAAATGGTTAAATACCTATCTACTCCCTGCAGGCTTCCATAACTAGGAGGATCAGTTACCAGAAAGCCTGCTGGGGAAAATAAAGTTAAGGGACAAAAACAAGAAGAAATTTTTCTTTAGTCAGTGACCCTGTTTTATCTCCTAAACAACCACAACAATTCTCAACATCTCTATTGACTTAAATAAGAATGTGAATTGGACCCCTACTTCCCATTGATTAATCACACTGAGAGACAAATCATCCAAGAAACCAATTGAATTAAAAGGATTCTTTATTTGCTGAACAAGATAAGTAAAACCTGGGAACAATCCTTTAACACAGATAGTTATGACTCAGTTGTGAATATTCAGCACAAAATGATCCCAAGAATACAGAGAGAAGTGACAGCTATCATTATTGTTAACATTATTTGTTGCTGTTATTACCACATTTTATAAAAAAAAATCATGATAAAAAGAATAGATATGCCACAGTAAAACTTACCTTGAGAACTTAAAATATAGTTGGAGACTAAAAAAAAACCTAGGCTTCCATGATTGTGTTTAAAGTCATTTTTAATATATTTTAATAACTTAATTTTTTGGCTTATAAATAAGATAAAGGCTAAAAGGACTTTTCCTTTTTCAGAAAAGGAAGATAAAAAAATCAGGATGCTGCAGCAAAATAAGTAACAGTCTACTTGATAATTATCACACAATACAGTAAGTTTCAATTAATTTGGTCATAGTTTAATTAAAACCTAAGTTTTTTATCAGATCCCAAGAAACTAGTAATTTGCATTTGCATTGTGCTTAGAATGCTTATTTTGTTCACCTCCAGTTGTTATTACCAAGTAATTCAATAATGATTGCTTGGGACTAGGCAAGCTTTGGTATCAGTCATAAAATTTATCACCTCACTATAGAATGACCTTTGCCTGAATCTTCTTAGGTTTCTCTGACTTGTTTTATTCATGAGGCACTCTTATTCCAGGAGGCCAAATACGGTTACCAGTGGCACAGGTCAGAACCTATCTTCAGATAGTCTCGTAAGTTAGTGGCTCTACAGGGGTTATTACATTCTATCATACATTATATAAGAGAAAAGAAAGCAAACAAAAGAAAAGCGACTCATTTCTCTATGCCTTAAGTCTGCGATGTGTTTTACAAAGGCATGGCAGATCTTATTACCTCACAAGGATCTAGTTTTGCTGCCTGTAGCTTCCCAAACTCCCTAACTCATATCTCCCTGGTACCCTTCAGTCTGATCAGTCCTCCTAAAACCACTTGGATTCTATCACTCCCCTCAGGAAAGCTGAGTTCCAGCTCCACAGAACCCACATGGAAAGATCCTAATTACATGAGTCATCTTCTCCAGCTTCACCCACAGCACACCATGATAAAGCTGGCTATGGCCATAGTCTCCACCTGAGCCACTGCCTCCTCCTCCACATTTAGCTGTATTCTGCCTGCCCTTCAAATCAAGTTCTTCTATTCCACAAAACTTGGCAGGAAATCCTAGTTCTGAACCATCTTTCCTTTGCCCATTCATAGATCTCTGCTTTGGCAATGATTTCATAGTCTTACAGCTTGAAGCATTGGCTTCCTATTCAGAGACCAGCAGTTATACCTTCTTGGTGTCTCTACCCCAGCATTACTTTGTCTTACCTAGTAGTACTCTACAGATGTTAGTAATGTGATGGATGATGGATGGATGATAAAAGTGGAAAAGAATTTATAATTTAATGTCTTTAAGGATTACTAATATGTGACATATACAATCAATATATTTTAAATTTATTATGTCTTGCCTCCTCCAACTGCAGTATATTTTCTCTGAGAATCTAGATTATATCTACCATTTTTTTTCTTCCAGTACTCAGCGCAGCACTGTTTATGATTTACCAGTATAATTAATTTGGCATCACTGACACAAATATCTGCAAAGCCAAATACAAATATCTATGTCACTGCTAAAGACTATAAGTTAATTACTATTCTTCAACAGTGTTTGTAGACTGTCCTTGTACCGACAGTTCATTTTTCAGTCTAATGGGTTATTTATTTAATTAATAGCTACTTGCCCATTAGGATACATTAGTATATCAAATCGTGTTTTGCAAGCCCTGACAAAAATAAATAAAAGTACACATATTTACTCTGTGACTCTTAGTTGTATTACTTTCACAACTCTTTGACAGTCTAGGAGACCATAATAAAGATAACAAAAATATACAAACCAATTTATATCTCCTTTTGAAAACAAATGTAATATATAATTTCCCTGGTGTTTTAAATTTTTTTCTGAAGTAAATCAATGTAAAATAAATCAATTTTATCCCATAGTACTTTCTCTTGCATAGACAACAAAGCATACAACTGCATAAAGATACACTATTTGTGTTTCTAGGAGTTTTTGTGATTTAGTTCCAGGATTTGTTTTTGGTAGTATTGGGAGTAAACCTTGTGCATGCCAGGCAAGTACTCTATCATTGGGCTCTACCTCCAGCCCTCTAACTCTCTTTTTCTTAGAATTTCTTGTTTGTTATTACTTCTGGTACATCAGAAGAATGTTTTAGGCAACATGTCATTGTTAACTGTAATAGAGTTTTGAGTTGGAATCACCTTGGCTTTTACTGCCTATACACAGTTTATTCCAGAATCTGCTAAGAAAAAAGAAAGTTAAATGGTAGCCAGCAAAGTAAATCAATATGCAAGTCTACCTGATAAGCAAATGAACAAGCCTTCACCTTGAGCACACAGAGCTTAAAGTAGCTATTGTGAGATACGTGGAAGAATCTTTTGCCCTATTTCTTAAAATTCATATGCTCAAAGACTTCGCTCTATCTTGAAGCAAACAAAACAGATAAACATGAATAAAACTGGACCATGGTCCTGTTTTTATATGATTTAATGTGTTTCACAGTCAGGCTTCTCACTACCTCTATTTCACTTAGGACCAGATTATTTAATGAAATTATTGAATTATTAAAGAAGCAGTCCTCAACAGCCCATCCATCACCGTTTAGGGATTTATATTTCACAAGTAAAATCAATAGTCTCGTGAGGACATTGCTGCTTATACTGCAGGGTGGCACCATCTGTTAATGCTGAAGCAGGAAACTTTCAATGACTTGCTATGGAGGAATTTTATATGCAGAGATGTTTTTAAAAAAACCTCTCAACAACATGTTTTGTATTCCAAAAAGAAGAGGGCATAGTTAATGAAACTTGCTCTAACATTCTCAACAATTAACGCTTAAAAGGATTAATTCTTACTACCAGGTCAGTCAAATATGGGAAATACCTGGCATGGGAAAAGTACAGGTTTTCATTCTACAAAGACTCAACTGCATCCCTCCACTTACAATTGTACTAATTCATGTGGGCACATGCATGTTCTCTGTGGAGAATCAAGTCTGTAAGTCAAAGGTTCAAGCGTACTTAACTGCATTACTCAGTCAATATGAGCTGTTTTGTTATTCCAGTGCCAGAAATAACAAGGAGATATATATATATTTCTTGACAGATGTGGAGAAGATGATTTTGAAGACAGAATTTTTGCCACCGAAGTCACATGAAAGGTGACAGTCCATTCTGATATATAGCCAATTCTTAACAAGGTAAAGATACTTTACACAGAGAATTTCGTCAAGGGTCACTTGACAAGTTATTTAAATTTTACGAGGTAAAGTGTCACAGCAGGTGTTTTGGGGCACTGGGGTATGAAGAGTTGATGTGGTTTATCCACATGAAAATGTTTTCTATTTTTTCAACTCAAAGGATGTCACAAAAAGATTCTTGGAAATTCAGTTTGTTCCACTGAGAATCTGTGGAAATTATTCCAGATTCATATGGATTTTAAAAGATGTTCCAAAATCTCTTCTAAGAAAATTCAGGTGTACAGAGTGAGTTAGTGTCTGTCTTTTAACTCAGTCAATATACTAATGTTTTTAGAGAGAAAAAAAGAGACATAATGTTCTCAAACCTCTCAGATCTATTAGAGTACACTGCACCAGTACTTGCTACAGTAGCTGCAGATTATTCATTTTTTATGGATATCTACAGTTTATCAAGCACAATTCTGGGTCTTATTACACAGAAAGGATCAAAGCAGACAAACATGCCTTTGTGGAATTTCATAAGAAATGGACAATAAGCAAATTAACAGATAAATAAAAATATATTAACAAATAAGAAAATATATTATGAAAAATGCTATAAACAATATAAAACAGACTAAGAAGACAGTGATACTCCAAACTTAACCTCATAGAGGCAATGAAAGCTCTTTGAGAGCAAAATCCATGTCTTGTTTACCCTAAGACCCTTGGAGTCTAATGAAATACTTCATACTTAGCAGGTGTGCACTTTTTAAAAGCAGTTGAATTAACTCTAAATTCATAAAAATAAGACATCAACTGAAGCAGGAACTTTGAAAGAAGGATTAGAAATTCACCAACAAAGCTTAAAATCCTTGGCAATCAAAATTCTAATGCAAATGGCAAGCTGCACAGAGAAAGCATTTAAAATTGCTCTCTGCCAAAGGATGGAGCGTCCATCCTGATCAGAGCACGGCACAAAAGGAATCTCAGCTGTCTAGGCCTCAGCACACTCTGCCCATTAGAAGGAAGAGGGTATAGGCTCCACTTTGATTCAGATTTATTACAGCAGGACACAATTGCTTCATTACTGCTGTATTTGAGGGAGATTCAGGATGAAATCTTGGTGCTAAAAGCTAGTCAGTGCTGGACTTCTAGCTGCCACTCCGGAGAAGTTAATGGAGATATCAAGTGGAGAAACAAGTCATCCTCCCATGAACTCAAGCTGCTGAGCCAGTATCCCTACTTGTGCATTGATGCACATAACAAGGACAAGCAGAGAAAGGTCAGAAGTCCCAGGAAGAGGTACTAGGTTATTTATTTCTTTACATTGTTGGTATTTTCTCCTCTAAACATGTTTATTAGAGAAAGAAATGTGTAGGTGGTTTTTACAGTTCTTAGTTGTAATAAAAGTCTGTGTTTGAGTCACTCTGATCCCTTTATATTGTTAAAAACAACAGCCCTCCCACCAAAAACAGGGCACTGTCCATTGAGGAGAGATAAATTTTTGCAAAAGCATTAACTAGGGTAATATTTACATTGTGCTGTTAACAGAAATTGTTTATTACAATGTAGGTTTGCCATTTGTTAGAATCATTGGTAGGAAATAACACCCTTACTTTTACCAGACAATCTGATGTTATAGAAAGAGGACTGGGACCCTGCATGAGCTCACTTATGCACCGGCTTTGGGACAGCTGGTTTTATGGTCACAACTAGATTTCAATTTTGGCTTCTTCTGTTACTGCATGAGCTTGGGCTAGTTACCCATCTTCTCTGGGCTTCTGCAATTTGCTCCTTAAAATGAAGGTGAGAACACAGACTTCAAAATTTTTATGACAACTAAACAGCAACATGTATTAGTCTGCTGAACTTGCCATAACAAAATACCATAGACTGGGTAGCCTAACCAACAGGAAGCCTTTTTTCCATGGTCCTGAAGGTTAGAAGCCCAAGAAGAGTGTGCCAGTAGAATTGGATTTCACAGAGTTCTCTTTCTTTGACTTGCAGGGGGCCATCCTGTTGCTGCTTTTTCATGATTCTGTCTCTTGCACTTGTGCCCCTGGTATCTCTTATTATTTAAAAGGACATCAGATATATTGGATTACAGTCTATTCTGATGGTCTGTCTTTAATTTAATGACCTTTTTAAAAGACATTATCTTCAAATATAATTATATTGTATGTGCTGGGACTTGAATATTTGAATTTTGAGAAATCACAATTCAATCTGTAAAACAATGTTTACAAGATATTCAGTAAATATGAGATTCCTTCTGTGTTAGCTTGCCCATTAGTAGGACAAAGTATCTGACACCTGCAACTTACAGGAGAAGTTTATTTGGTTTACAGTCTCCAATGAATGCAGTCCAAACTTGGCTGGCTCTAAGGCAGAAACATATGATGGAAGGGCCTGGTGGAAGACAACAGCTCATCCCATGACAGCCAGGAAGAGGGGGAAGTAGGAGCCAGGGACAAGAATATGCCCTTCTAGATCATATTCCCAGTGACCCACCTTCAGCCAGCCCCCATGACAGAACATTCAGCTGTGAACTCATCAGTGGACTATACACTGATTAGTATAACACTCTCACAACCCAAACACCTTACAAAAGCCCCACCTTTGAATACATGAGACTTCTGGGGAACATTTTCGATGTAAACCAGAATACTATCCACCCTTCCCTTAATTTGTGAAACTAGGAGTTGGCCTAGATTGTCAAGTTTCAAAACATAACCATAGATCTCTGAGGGTCAACAAAGACCTTTCAGAGCTTTTGTGAGATCAGACTCATTTTCCTAATAATACCAAGACATTATTTACCGTTTGTCCAGTGTTGACTTTTGCACTAGTGACATTTAAATAAATAGTAAAACCACTGGTCCCTTAGATTTGATAAATCAAGTCAGTGACACCAAACTTTACTTGTAGTCATTGTCTTCAATACCATATGCTTCCAATTTTAACAAATAAAAATAACACCGATTTCACTTGAGTGTGCTTGATGAGGCACAGTTATTTATTTCATTAACTTGAGCCTTCAAATATACATTTGTTAGTATTTTGTGTGGTGAAATGGGGTGCACATATAAAGTGCTTCTACTGCATACCAAGGTACAATGGTGATTTTGAGAAAAAGCCTGTGTGTGGTTAACCCCATTTTCATGTTGTACCAGTTTATTGGTAAGACTTACAAACTTTGATTTGTGGAAGTTTGACTTGTAGAAAAACTATGATTATTGAAACTTTGGTATTTAATAACATTTTCTTAAAAATGAACTGGTGGACCGCTCAATTCAAGGAGAAAAAAATGTTTTTCAGTATTTGTTCCCAATGATAAACTTTCACACAAAAATGGAAATTTTGGAAAATTTGTTTCTACCACCATGAGCTAACAGATTTCTAGTACTTACTTTCCTGATTTAACCAGTGGTGATAATTAAAGCTATGATTTTTTTGCTGAAATTTGCAAGATCTGCGTAACTCAGTGAAATAGTGTTTTCCAAATGATCAGTGGATGCCTTTACAAAATTGTGCATGGGTAAAAGATTCATTCAAAATGCAAGTTAGACTAACACATTTTAAAGCAAAAGTTTATTGATTTGATTTCATATTCTATATCTTATTGAGCTTTGTTGTAGTATTAAAGAAAAATATGTACAATTATCTGAGCATTGAAATACACTTCTCTTTTCCAACTGCATGTCTGTGTGAGGCAAAATTCTTGAATCAAAACAAGATATCATAATACTCTGAATGTAGACACAGATACCAGAACTCAGCTTTATTCTATTAAACAAGATATTATTTTACAAAAATATAAACCATGCCACTATTCTCAATTCACTTTTTCTCGGTATATTACTGTATGACAGTGTATTATTTTAAGTAAATTAATATGCACTTTAAACACTTCTAATATACAAATGAATATAAATGTAACCCTCATAAATATCTTTAGAGTTTTTACTTTTTAAGAGTATAAATTGTTCCTGAGCCTCTTCTCCCAACCATTAAAATTACTGATAATTGTTAGTTTAGATCAGTGTTTCCCAAAGCACAGGACTCACACACTGCCTGAGATGGCTCTAACAGGAGCACATATAAACTCTTTATTTATTTATTTATTTATTTATTTTTGCGGCACCGGGGATTGAACTCACAACCTCGCGCCTGCCAGGGCAGGCGCTTAAGGCACTGAGCCAAACTCCCGGCCCTGGTTTTTTGAGGCAGGGTCGCACTATGTAGCTCAGGCCGGCCTTGTGCTCGCGTTGTAGCCCAAGCCGGCCTCGAGCTCACAACGCTCCGCCTACCTCAGCCTCTTGAGTGCTGGGATTAAAGGCGTGCGCCACCACGCCCGGCTCTATATATTTAATTTTATAACTATGAATTTAACTTATGGTAAATGGTTCTGATTTTCTATTTTTACAGTTTTCAAAGTTGATTATACATTTACTTACACTAAAAATCAATTTAATGGAAACACATAGATAAGGTAAAAATTGTAATGATTGTATGTGAATGACTGAAGTGGGACAAACGTTGGTCCTCAGAATATATCTTTAAAAGCATATGTTGTATGGGTTATTTTTTCTAATTTGAGCCTTCACAATCAACATTTTTACAAATTGACAACTAACCTGAAACAATAGAATGTACTCTGATAATAAACTATTATCCTTCAAATCAGACCCTAAAGTTCTATTTGAGGCCTGGATATTTTAGTTTGATTATCTACAGTAACTATCTGAAGACTTCACTTTATTCTGGGTTGGGTAGACATAGTAGTATTACTTGGTGAAGCAGAAAACATTATGGTATTTATCAACTCGTTTGCTGTAATCTCATCATCTACTTAGTAGCAATGTCAAACTCCAGGCTTTATTTAAACAAGAAAACACTCAAACCCACATTATGTGGACATTGATTACTACCTCTGTTCACTTTCTAACTCCATGGAAAGTGGCCCTGGAGTCAGTGTTAAGACGCAGAATGGTTTAGGGGCAGACTGCTGAAACCAGCATCTGGAGACCTGAGTTCTTTCCCTGATGGTGGCCCAATGTTGTATTGACGCCTTCAGCAAATCTCTCAAGCACTTCAGTCTTGCTTTCTTTATCTGCAAAACTAGAGGTTGACCTAAATAATCTTCCAGCTCAAATAGCCTGACTACAACAGCCATGGCTTCAACAGGCTCTGTAGGGCATTCCCTAGGGAAGAGAGCATCCAGCCCCACGGAAGCAGCACTGAGGCTGCTGAATGCCTGGCTCTGCCTTTACAGACATAGAGTCCATTTCCATTCAAACTGTGTTATTTTATCTTAATCTGTGCCTCTGCAATAGTAGTGAAACTTAACATAATTAAAAGCAGGGGGCGGACACATCAGATGGGTGACAAGACATGGCTGCTGAGCCCTAGGAACTGTGAATTCTAATCTTGGTTGCCACTGTCTCAGGGCACATCATGTACCCTTTCTAAAACCTAGGCAGTTTCCGGACAACATCGTTAGTCTACCTCACAGGACTGTTGTGAGAAATAATTTACAAAAATAGCAGTGTAAAAGAGTCTGCAAAATGAAGTGCTAAACTGAAACTTAGGAAACATGCTGAGTATTCATACCCTGTCCAACTAACTAATAAACATAAAGTTGCTATTAGTTCAAAAGTCCTTAAGAATATAACTACTTAATCAATATGAGGCCAGCAGCCTGACAAATTATCATGAAGCCACAGGCCTAATACCTAAAAGAAATTAAATTGGTGCTTAATAGAAATTGGACCGTGGGCAAGACAATTTCTGGAGTTTTAAAATCCAACTCACAAAACTAGAACCACATTATGTAACTTCAGAGCCACATGTACTTAATGGTCAAGTACATAATGGTACCACATATTACTAAAATTAAGAGTAAGTTTGAAAAGACTAACATAAGTGTTTGGGGAAACACATGAAATTTTTAATGCTATTTAAGATTGACATATAAACTCTGCTTTTTAATGAATTTGAAAAGATACTTTACAAATGAAGTAGCATTGCTGCTGTTACTCTAAATTTTTTAATGATGCCATTTAGACTAGGTAATTTAAGATCAAGATTGGAGGAAGAGAAGCTTATTTTGATGCTCATTTCTCTTTTTTCTAAGTCCTATACAAGACAGTTTCGGAGAATTGCAATGCAGAAGTTGATGGGGATGGGGAGAATAAGCTAAACTTCTTCAATTATCAACAGGAAATAACTGAGATAAGGCCAAAGGTGATAGGTATGCTCACTGACCTTTCTGTGGAAATCTTTGTTCTGTTATGGGTGATAAACGAAGATGATTTTAACAGCTGTTACTTTGAAAGTATTTGTTGGAATCTAAAACAATGTCGGAGGTTGGACTTAACATAGACTAGAGATGGAACTTCCATTTTCACCCCCCTCCAATGCTTTCCCTTCTCTTTTGAAACTATATAATTTACAAATGAGAATTTACTTCCTTGAGTATTGAAAAATAACAAAATAGGATTAGCATGCAGTCCACTAAGTTGCATCAAACTAAATATCTGATCATAATTTACCAGAATTAGAATAATGTACTCACATACAATTTTTTTAAAGGAGTACCTGAGCATACTGAGTTGTGCTGGCAGGTGGGGAAGATAAGTAGGTCTCCAGGTTTTGTCCCTTGTTTATTAGACAGTGTTAGAGCGGCAGTTGTGTCAAACCACCTCTCTTCCATAAAAAAGTCAAAATCAAAGAAAGAATCCCTACAAGTTAGGAAATTGAATGTTTATTTTTGCTGTTGTTTTCATACTAAATAGGAATAGGAAAGAAATCTTTCACTCAACAGCTGCATCTAATTTAATATGAAGTTCTACAAAGAGGAGTGAACAGGATGTGGTGAGAACTATTAAACATGGATGCTAATATTTTGCAAGGCATCTGGTACTGTTCCACCACCTAGAAATCTGAGAATCAAATTAGCAGATTCAATTCTGCCAAAGTTATCAAATTATTTGTCAAAAGGATTTTGCAAAGCAGACTCCTCCTTTCCAACATCTGCTCTACCGATGCAGTGAGTATGCAAGATGACCATCTATTTGATTTGTTGAGATGGTGCATTTACCAGTTGCTGGTCTGGTTGAATACTGCACCTGTTATCATAAAAGGCTGCAATCATTGAATCAGTCTAAAGAGAACCTTAACAAACTAGTGCACCATTAGATCCATATAGAAGTGATTCAAATATTTGTGATTTGAATTGTAAAATATTGAATTGTAAGATATTTACATATTTTATAAATATGCTAAAAATGTTGGAGCCCATATGTTATAATTTTAAGTGAAGACCCTCAAACTTCACTTGCAAGTAAGTGCAATATGTTTTCCCTTATTTTCTTTCTTTTCTTTTTTGGCCATGAAAGGACAAGAAGTCTTACTCTGATATTGTATTCAGATCCATTTAATCTATTTAATCCTAGAAAATTTGGTAATTCTACCAAATTTTTCTGTTCATCCTTGCTATACTACTGGATTCAGATGATAGGCAATGAGCAAAATCTATTAAAAAGAAAGAGAGAGGGAGAGCCAGCCAGTCAAAATGGAAGTTGTCAATGTCTTGAAAGAGCTAAGGAGTGAATGATTTTACATATTTGTCTGGGATCTCTGTACTTTGGTTTTTGTTTATAGAAATTTCTCTTCCCTGTAATCAAAATGAAAGCTGGAGTTCCAAAGTGCATCCACCATACTGGACTTAAAGACAAGTGACTGGAACCTGACCAGTGAGGATGTGGCTTGTGTCGCTCAAATTTATGACAGTGCATCTGCTGTGAGTGGTGTCTTGAATGGAGTCCAGGAACTCTTCCGTCAGCCGCATCCATATGCTATGCATGTGTTCACTGCTACGCACATTTTTTAAATTTAGCTCTTGTGGGTACATGTTCTACACTTTTCCTCTGCATGGGATTTTTTTGAAAAAATATGCTTTAGAAAATATACACAATCTTTTCAGAGTCTTTGCTGACTCACTGTGGTTCTTTGGAATGTTTTCCTTTCGAAAACCCTAAGTTAAGTAGTCAAAAGTGTACAACAAAAGCTACCCTTAGTCTACTAGGATTAAAAACTACTGCTTACGCTAAACTAACTGTGATGCCCTGTCAGAAAACTTACTATTGATTTATTTTTTCTGCCCAGAAGCAAACTTCAGCTCTTCTTGATGGACTGCAATATGGAGAGACAGGAAAAAAATTGCTCTGGCCTATTCAGGGCCATCTTATGTTAGTCTTTCCAGTCATATTTCATTTTAAAGTTTAGTCAAAGAACACAGGTTTCAGTGCTACAGCTGTCAGTCTGACACCCTAGAAAGTATCTGCCTATAACCCTTGATTGAGGAATCAGAAATTTAGACATTTCTGATTTTAAAATTCAAGCAACTATGTTATCCACCAGATTGCTCATTTTTCCACTGGCTGAGTAGTGAATCAAAAGTCATCACTGGGGTCAGGCATTTCAGAAACAAAGTCAAAAAATTCAATCTCCATCAGCTGGCTACATCTTTCCTGGAGGCTTGAGTTTCATCTGACTGACATTTAATGATTACATTTTATCTTCTTTATTACACTTTGGATCATCATCATCATTATTATTATTATTGTGATATTTAAAAATATGTTCCTATGTAGCACTTAAGTGCACACTTTCAAAATGTTCAATTTGATTTTTCCTTTACCTGGAAATCAGTTGTGTTTTTCTTCTTAGACAGGTAAGATAGAGATATATATGCGTTCATCTCACTTATAAATCCCTGAGGGCCAGGACTATGCATTCTTTCATTTTGATTTTTTTTTCTCTTTTTATCTAACTCTGCTATGTACAGCACCTACTGTCTTATTTATACAGGAATGGGCTTCCAGGGGTGGGGGCTGGTTTTTTATTTTGATTGATTGATTGATTGATTGTTGTGGTGCTGGGAATCAAACCCAGAGTCTTACAGATGCTACGTAAGTGCCCTCCCTCTGAGACACATACACCTCCAGCCCCTAGAAAGCACTCAATTGGCTGTATTTCCTTCTCTCATTAACAAGCATAAGATTTGGTTAACAATATTAATAGCTTCCAAAGCAATTTTCCTCTAACTGATTGAATCACTCAAAAATACATCTAATCATATAATGTAAAATATAGAATTTGTATTTTTAATATGTATTTGGATTCTTTCCTGCTTTGAGGCACCCTTTAAAAGACAAACCTCATCAAACCTTTCAAAGGCATTAATGTTATTGGAAAAGTTTACACTTCTAGAATGGTTGACAGCAAAATAATTAGATGACAGTAACATACTTAATTCAGGAAATTCAACCCATAAAATGAATCAGTTTGGAGTATTCTGTCGAACAAAACATCTAAATATTTCACAGTCAGCCGATTTTATCACCATTGTGTGGTTAGTCATGAATTAAGGAAAAGAAAAATAATTACCAAGAAATGGAATGATAAGGCATATTTCTAGATGTTTTCCTTAAGGAAGGGTTACCATCTATTTAATCTAGCTGATATCTTCAAGGTTACTGCAATTGATCAAATGATGAAGGAAAATACTATTAAAAGATTTTACCCAAGGCTGAGAATCATTGAGAACTAACACTCTGAGACAGGAGTTTAATGCAAAATTCACTTTATGAATCTTTCTTGAGGCTATGATATGAATCCAACCACTTTGAAAGAAACATTCAAAGTAGCAGGAAACATCAAATGCCCAACTAATGGTGAGTCCCTGTAGGGTTTATTGACTCCTCTCATGTTCTTCCTTTCTCATACACAAAACCATGATGTGCACATTAACAGTCCCAGCCACCTCCTTTTACCCTGGATGCATCAGTAGTGCTTTGTAATCTGCTGTGATGGGGATTAGAGAATAGAATTACAGTTTGTTTGAAAACCTTATTGTTCACCTAGATCATATCTGGTTAGAAACTGTTCTTCCTTGCTCTGCCTTTTCTCCCAAAGTTCTCTCATCCATCCTCATTGTCTCTAGATCCACAGCTGCTAGCTGTTTTCATACCCTCCTTACCCTGTACTACTGCAGTACCCATCTCTAACCTACTTCTCCACCTTACTCTCCACAATACTGTCAAAAGGATATGTTCAGCTTTTGAAATAAGTTTAGTCTTACAGAGAAGTAGCAAAATCAATAAGGATTTCCATATACCGTTCATCCAGCTTGCCCTACTGTTAATCTCTTACATGACCACCATACAATTACTGAAGAATTTTTAGCTGACAAATCATAGTTATATACATTTATGGGTACACTGATATTTGGTGTAAATATATGATGTGGAATGATTAAATCAGGCTAATTAACATATGTGTCACCTCATTTACTTTTTGTTGTAGGACATTTGAAATTGTTACCAGTTATTTTAAAATGTATAAACCATTACTGACTATAGTCATCTTGCCATTCAATAGATCTGAAAACTTATTCTTCCTGACTAACTGAAACTGACCAACAATTTCCCATTTTCTACCCCCACCCCATGTCTCCAGCCTCTGATAATCAACATTCTACTTCTTCCTATGAGTTCAACATTATTATTAAATTTTTTTCTTAGTGTATGTTTGCAATATATAATGAATCAATTCACTGTGAAGTATTGGTATATATGCATACAGCATCTTGATCCTTTTTTACTTTACCTTTCCCTTCCCTCCCTCTCATCTCCTGTCTCCAGAAACCCTTGTTATCTCCACAAAGTCTATCTCCATATTCCCTGTCATCTTTCATTTTCTCTTCAAATGATTCACTTTGGGTTTCACACATAGGAGAACCCATGTGATATTTAGCCATCTGTGTGTCACTTACTTTACTTTGCATTATAGAGTTCTAATTTATTAGGCTGTACGCATGAGTGAGATTACACAGTATTTGTCTTTTTGTGCCTGGCTTATATCATTTAGATTAATGTCCTCCAGGTTCATCCATATTGTCATAAAAAAGGATTTCCTCCTCTTTTGAGGCTTTTTAGTGTTCTGTTGTGTATACAAACCACATTTTCTGTTTGTATACATGCCCTGATGTACACAAGTTGATTTCTTGACTTGGCTATTATGAATAATGCTACAGTGAACTTGAGAGTACAGATATTCCCATAGCAAATTGATTTTGTTTCACTGCCCAGAAGTGAGAATGTTGGATTATATAGTTCTATTTTTAGATAATGTGAAAATTTCATATCATTTTTTATAATGGTTGTACTAGTTTACATTCCCACCAACAGCATCCAAGTGTTTCTTTTTCTCTTTGCTAACATTTATATTCCATCTTTTTGTTAATAGTCTAACAGTGTCTTGGTTACTTTTCTCTCATTGCTGGGACAAAATGCCTGACACCAAAAATGAAGGAAGGAAAGGTTTATTTAGCTCACTGTGGAGGTTTCAGTCCATAATCAGCTGGCTCCAAGGCAAGGTGGTATGGTACCAGGGCAACACTTTAAGGCAGCAGCCGGCAAAAGCAGCCAGAGCAAATGCAGGGAGAACAAGCCTCTTCTCCTCCCTTGTATTGTAAGCAGGCAACCCCCTGCTCCGGCCCCACCCAGGGTAGGTATAACATGACACCACCTCTGTGCCCTCTTCTTTGCCAGGCTGAGGATATTTGCAAAGTAAGGATCCTGGCTCCCTGCTGATTCTCTTAGTTAAATTATTAAACTTTTCAGGTTGACACAGTGTATCAACCACAACAAACAAGTTTGAAGTGGTATCTCATTGTAGCTTTAACTTGCATTTCCCAGATGATTTGTGATGCTAAGCCTTTTTTTCATAAAACTGTTGGCCCTTTGTAGGTCTTCTTTTAAGAAATGCCCATTGAGAAATGTCCATTGCCCATTTTAAAATCATGTTACTTGGGTTTTTGTTGTTGTATTTCTTATATATATATTATACATTCTTATATATTACCCTTATTAAATGAGTGGTTTACAAATGTTATCTCATTCTGTGGGTTGTCTGTTATCTTTTCCACTTATTTCCTTTGTTATATGGAAACCTTTTAGTTTGATGAAGTCCCACTTGCATATTTTTCCTTGAGTTACCTGTACTTTTAAGGGGCATATTAAAATGATCATAGAAGTTTACTTCCTGTAGGTGGCCAGGGCAAGCAAGGAGACCCAGCCAGATCTACCTCTGCTCACCAGTCACCACCGTCAGAAGGCTTGCCAACACTAGCAGGGAGATTCAGGCAGATAAGCTCCATGCACCTGCAGGCCACCATTGGAGACCCTTACTTCCTTAGGGCAGCCAGCGCCCAATGGGAGAATCAGACAAACACACCCCTGTGTACCTGCTACCATTGAGGGAGTCCCAGTGTAGACATGCAGGCTGAGAGAAGAAGCAACCCTACCACCATGTACCCCTGGCCATTGGGGAAGCCCCAGTGTAGCTGCATGGGTCTGAAGAAGTTCACCCTACACCCTGCTACCTCTCCAGGAACCTGGAGTCAGAGCAACTCAAGTGCCTGTCCCATTTCCCTACACTGCAGAGGGGCAGCTAATGTGGGAAGTGCCCGGGACCCCACAAGCAGCTTGTTGGGAGGAACACAAGAGAATGTCCAGATGAAGGAGCAAAAGGCAGTCTCAGACCTCCAACCCACATAGAACACATCTGGGAGACAGTCATGGAATAAAATGGAAGTCACACACCTGAAATCTCCAAGGGGATAGCAATTGAAGTAAAGAAACAACTTCATGAGACTGTAAAAGTAAACCAGAAATAATGTCTCAGGTAAAAGAAGAAATCACAAACACAATGAAAGAATTGCTGAGCATATCTAAAGAAGACAGAGATAAAAAAACAGGAGCATGAGAAAATGATGGAAATGTTGAATGAACAGTATAAAAAGGAATTACAATGCATGAAATGGATTCAAAGAGATATCCAGAAAATTAAAAAGTCAATCAAAAGCTGGCAAAACCACTTGAAAGAGACTGAAGATAGACTTTCAGACCTTGAAGGCAGGATCACAGCTAGCAATTGTGAAAGGAAAGATTTATTAAAAATAACAAGGGAGCCAGTACGGGAACCAGCACCATGCGTGGACCTCTGGCGGACTGGGAACAACTAAGTCTCTCCCTGTGAGTCAGTGCCATTCACAGACCAGGGTTAGAGAGAACAATGGTGGCAGCAGCAAATGATCCCAGTCTGGGAAATAGCACCATGCAGGGGCCTTGGCCAGACTGGGAACAGCCAGATCCCAGCCCCTTCTGGCTCGTGGGCTGGCAAACAAGAAGGACCATTCCCCACCCCCACCCCGCACACATAAGTGACCAGCTTATCCGGAGAAACACAGGCTGTGATGATAGCTACCGAGGTGAAATTCAATTGGATGCCTGTGGTACGTTGGTGTTTCACTAACATTGCAGGTCTAGGGCCAGTGGTCTGATCATAGGTTCAGAGGCTATCGCTAAGCAGTGTGTCATCTAGGGGGGATCTCCTTCTGAGGGTTGCAGCCATTGTTGATTCCCTATGGTCTTACTTTGAGATCCTATATGGTTTCCAATGTTTTCTTGGGTTGGGTTTTATTCTCTTTTGTTTTGTTTGATTATGTTAAATCCCATGGCAGGAGAAGCTATTCAAGGATAGCAAGATATATTATGGTAGCAATTTTGGATTTACTATTGGCTTGTTTTTAAGCCCTTTATCACATTCATTATTTTGTTTTTATTGTTTCTATTCAGTTCTGTTTGATTTTTACTATGTCTGAAATTATCTGCAGTTATTTTGAAGACATCAAAAGGCATTATGGTAACTAATGTTGATTTCATAATGTTTTGAAGTCCTGTATCCCTTACACTGGTTTGTTTTGATTGGTTTTATTCTGTTAAATGCTCTTTAAAATAAAAAAAAAAAGGAACCAGGATATAACAATTCAGTGGCTGCAAGATGATGCAAAGAAGAATAATTTAAGAGCATTAGGTATCAGCAAAGAAACAGGGGTCAACACAAATGAAATAAAAAGGCTATTTACAGAAGTAATAGCAGAAAACTTCCCAAACATGGGAAAAGGATCTGGCATACAGAGAAGTGAGGCATATAGAATTCCAGCTAGCCATAACCCAAGCAAATCTACAACCAGACATATAATAATCAAGATCCCAGAAATTCAGCATAGAACAGAATATTAAAAGCTGTTAGAGAAAAGAAACAGATCATCTATAAAGGAAAACCAATCAGAATCACAGCAGATTTCTCAACACAAACCATCAAATCAAGAAGAGTTTAGAGTGAAGTGTTTCAAATCCTGAAAGAAAACAACCATCAACCCAGACTGATATACCCTGCAAAACTATCTTTCAAAATTGATGGAAAAATAAGATACTTCCATGATAAAGAACAACTGAAGGAATTCATGACCACCAAACCAACCCTACAGAGAGTGCCGAAGGATATTCTAGAGAGAGAGAAAAATGACCATATTTGCAGGAACAGCAGCAGAGAAGGATTGCCAAACAGGACAGACAATTGAATGAAGGGGAAAAGTGGAGGACCAACAGCAGAAGAATAGCATGGCAGAGATGAACCAATGTATGCCGGTTGTAGCCATTAATGTAGATGGCCTTGATTCACCAATAAAAAGAAACACAGGGAGAATGGATCAAGAAAAAAGATCCATCAATATACTTTATACAAGGAACACTTTTAACTTGAAAGGAAATCCGTAGACTGAAATCAAAGGAGAGAAAACAATTGTTCCATGCAACAGGAGACCAGAAAAAAGTAAGGGTAATTCACCCATCAACCACACAGAATGGATAAGAAAGACAGGGTATTTTCATACAATGGAAAACTACAATCCAAAAATTAGGATAATCTTGAGGCTCTTGTAGGTAAATGGATGCAACTGGATATCATACTCATGGGCAAAACAATTTGAACTCATACAGGTGAACACCAAGTTATCTCCCTAGCAAAAAACCTGAAGAAGCTAGTGGGATCCAAAAAGTACAATAGATGTTATGAAAGTGACAGGGGAGGAAGCACCTAGCAGGGGAAGGTGGTAACCATTGTTAATTTCTTATCGTCTTGTGTTGAACTCTTGTATCGTTTTCATAATTTTTTTAGGTTTGGTTTTGTTCTGTCTTGTTTTGTTAAATTTTCCTGTGTCTGATGGTATAGGCAGCTATTTCGAAGTTAATGGGATGTACTATGGTAACCATTGTTGGTTTCCTATTATCTTGTTTTGAAGTCCTATAATGCTTTCATTCTTTTGTGTAATTCGTTTTATTCTGTTTTGTTTTGTTTGATTTAATTATGTGTGATGGTATGAGCAGCTATTTTGAAGAAAATTAGACATTATAGTAGCCATTGTTCATTTCCTGTTATCTTGTTTTGAAGTCCTGCAATGCTTTCATTTTTTTTACTGATTTTAGTCTGTTTTGTATTGTTGGATTTCATTATGTGTGAAGATATGGACAGCTATTTTGAAGAAAACAAGAGACATTATAGTCACCATTGTTGGCTTCCTATTGTCTTGTTTTGAAGTCCTGTAATGCTTTCATTCTTTTGTTTTGATTGATTTTATTCTATTTTTTTTATTGTGTGTGAAGGTATAGACAACTATTTCAAAGAAAACAAGAGACATTATGATAGTCATTGTTGATTTCCTGTTGTCTTGTTTTGAAGTCATGCAATGCTTTTAGTTGTTTTGTTTTGATTGGTTTTGTTCTGTTTTGTTTTTGTTTGATTTTATTGTGTAATATGGTATGAACAGCTATTTTGGAGAAAATGAGCGACATTATGGTTGCCATTGTTGATTTCCTGCTGTCTTGTTTTAAAGCCCTATGTTGCTTGCATTGTTCTGTTCTGATTTGCTTTTTTGTTTTGTTTTATTCTCTTTAAAATAAAAACTATTTTTAAAATGATAGAAGATGGAGTTGGAGTTGAAGTAGGAGTAGAAGCAGTAATAATCACCCAGACCAAGGTGGTGGCACTTTTTCTCTGTTTTCTTCTACCCATTATAGGTTCAGGTCTTAAATTTAAGTCTTTAATCCATTCTGACTTGATTTTTGCTTATATTGTGAGGTAAGGATCAAGTTTCCTTCCTCTGACTGTGAATATTCAAGACCATTTACTGAAGAAGTTGTTCTTTCCTGTTGTGTTCTTTGTACTTTTGTTGAAAATCAATTGACCATAAATGTGTGACTTTAGTTCTGGGCTTCCTAACTTGTTTCACTGGTCAGTATTTGTTCTTATGCCAGTATCATGCTATTTTGATTGAAAAGATTTATAAAACATTTTAGCCGGGAATGTGATGACTGAAGCTTTGTTCTTTTTGCTCAAGATAGTTTTGGCTATTTGGGTTTTCGTTAGCTCAATTTTAACTTAAAATTTTTTTTCTTTTATGGAACAATATTGATATTTTGATAGTGATTGCATTGATTGTGTAGATAATTTTAGAAAACATAGTTTACAATATTAATTTTTCCAGTCTATGAACACAGAATGTCTTCCCATTTGTGTTTTTTCCAATTTCTTTCATTCCTGTTTTATATTTTCACTGTGTAGGGCTTTTACCACCTTTATTAAATTTATTCCCACTAAGTTTTTTATTTTGTTGTTATAATTGAGATTTTTCTTAATTTTTGTTACAGAAAGTTTGTTTCTAGTGTATGGAATTGATACTGATTTTGTATTCTGCAGTTTTACTGAATTTATCAGTCCTAACAGTTTTTTGATAAAGTCTTTAGGATTTCTATACCTAAGATATGTTGTCAGCAAATAGAAACAATTTTATGTATTCTTTTTCTATTAGTATGTCTTTTATTTCTGTCTTTTGTCTAATTTCTCCGGCTAGGACATTCACTACTATGTTGAAAAGACATAGAAGTGTGAGAATGTTTATCTTGTCACTGACCTTTTAAAGGAAGAGTCTAAATTTATCCCTGTTGAGTATGATATTACCTTTAGAATTGTTTTATACAGCCATTAATGTGTGGAGGTATGTTTCATTTATACCTAATCTGAATATTTATCATGAAGGGGTGTTTAATTTTGTGAAATGTTTTTCTGCATCTATTGAGGGAACGCATGTTTTTTTGCTTTTGTTTTTGTTTTTTGTTTGTTTTTTTGCGGTACTGGGGATTGAACTCACAACCTCGTGCCTGCCTGACAGGCGCATAAGCCGCTGAGCCAAACTCCCAGCCCTAGTTTTTTGAGGCAGGGTCGCACTGTGTAGTTCAGGCCAGCCTTGCGCTCGCATTGTAGCCCAAGCTGGCCTCGAACTCACAACGCTTCTCCTACCTCAGCCTCCCAAGTGCTGGGATTAAAGGCGTGCGCTTCGAACGTATGGTTTTTATCCTTCATTTTGTTAATGCGTGTGTCACATTGATTTGTGTATGTTGGGCCATGTTTGCATCTCAGGAACAAATCTTACTTGATTGTGGTGAATTATTTTTTTAATGTGTTGTTGAATTTGGATTGCTAATGTTTTGTTGATAATTTTTGCATGTACATCAGGGATATCATCTTCCTTTTGTACCGGGGTGATACTGTCCTCATAAAATGAGCTTGGAAATATTCTCTATTCTTAAAATTTTTGGAAGAGTTTGAGAAATATTGGTAATACTTCTTCAAAAATTTAGTATAGTTCATTTGAAAACCATTTGATCCTGGACTTTTTTTTGATTGAAGACTTTTTAAAATTACCAATTCAATATCTCTACTTATTATTTGTCCAGATTTCCTATTTTTTCATAATGCCATCTTGGTAAGTTATATGAGTATCCAGAAATTTGTTTCTTCTAAGATTCTAATTTGTTGGCATATAATTATTCATAGTAATTTCTTATGACTCTTTGTATTTCTGTGTTATCTGTTATTATATCTCCTTTTTCATTTCTGATTTTATATATGAATCTTCTCCAGTTCCATCTTTTTTCCTATAAATGACATGGTTTCATTCTTCTGTTTAGCTGAATAAAACTCCAGTATGCATACCATTTTTTATCCATCCTTTTGACAGACACTTAAGTAGATTTCACATGTTGGTTGTTATGAATAATGTTGCAATAAACCTGAGTATGCTGGTATGTCTTTTTCTTTGATGACTTAATTTCCTTAGGGCATATACCCAGGTATTGTCTAGCTATATCACATGGAAGTTCTATTTTTAATTTTTTGAGGAATTTTCATACTGTTTTCCATAATGACTATGTTAATTTTCATTTCCATGAACAGTGTGTAAGTTTTCATTTTATGTGTCCCACCTGTTGTCCTGGAACAGGTTTGATTTCCATATATTTGTGAATATTCCAAGATTTCTGCCACTGCTGATTTCTAGTTTCATGCCATTGTGTTAGGAATAGATACCTGCTATGTTAATCCTCTAAAATTTATCAAGGCTAGTTTTATGGCTAAACACATGATCTATCCTACAGAATGATCTGTGTGTGCTTGAGAATAATGTGTATTCTGTTATTGGTTAGAGTGTTCTGTATATTCCTTTTAGGCCCATTTTATTTATAGTGTAATTCAAATCCAATGTGTCCTTATTTATTTTCTGTCTAGTTTATCTATCATCATTGAAGTGAGCTATCAAGGCCACCTACTATCATCATACTGCAGTTGATGTCTCCCTTCAGACCATATTGCTTTATATACTTCAGCACTCCAGTGTTATATAAATATATGATATATAGAGATTCATATTTATATATTTTATATTCTCTTGATGAACTGACCTCTTTATCATTATATAATGACCTTCTTTTTTTCTCTTTTGACAACTTTTGATTTAAAAATCTGGCCTTTTCTGATAAAAAATATAAACATTTCTTATCTCTTTTGGTTTCTATTTGTATGGACTGTCTTCCCATTCTTCACTTTCAGTCTGTGTCTTTATTAGTGAAGCTGGTCCTGTAGGAAGTATGTAATTTAGTCTTGTTTGTTAGTCCATTTAGTCACTCTGTGTTGTTTGATTGGTGAACTTAGTCCAATTACATTCAAGATAATATTGATCAGTAAGAACTTGTTGGCACATTTTGTAGTTTTCTGGTGTTTTATAGGTCTTTTGTTTCTCTCTCTTGCTGCTTTCTTTTACAATATGATAATTTTCTGTAGTGGTATGCTTTGAACCGTTTCTTTTTATATTTTGTGAAGTACTGTATGTTTTTTGCTCTGTGTTTACCATGTGGCTTATACCAAACATATTTACAGCTATTTAACACTAATAATGGCAACTTTAGCCACATACAAAAACTCTGCACTTTTATTCTCCCCACAACTTTTATAATTGATGTAAAATTTAGATTATTTTGTAAATTTGTATCTCTTAAGAATTTTTTGTAGCTACGGTTGTTTTTAATAGTTTTGTCTTTAATCTTTATGGTGGAGATAAAATTTCTTTACAATCTACCCTTTCAATGTTAGAGTGTTCTGAATATGACTATGTATTCATTATATCATTAATTGTTTACTTTAATGTGGTTTAATATGTCTTTTGGTGCAAACATCTCATTGTGCAAACATCATATAGTGTACTTAGAAAAACTAAGTTGGCTTGATGTCATTAGGCAAAATAATATTATGGGATCATCATTATATATGTGGTTCATTGTTGACCAAGACATTGTTATATAGTGCATGTTTGTATATCATCCCATTCTCTTCTGGTCTGTAGACTTTATACTGATAAGATTGCTGATAACCATATAAGGACTCTCTTTGAATGGAGAATGTTTCTTATGTCACATTGTCTCAGAATTCTTTGTTAGTCTAATTCTTATAGTTTGAGTTGTGTTTGTTACGCCTTAGCAAACTCTTCTTTAGACTGAATCTTATTGGAGAGTCAGAGCCTTATGTTCCTGTATGTTGTCATCTTTCCCCAGATTTGGAAAAATTCTAGTCCATTATTTTCTTCAATATTTCCTTTCTTTCTAGGCTTTCATTCTCTATCATCTTCTTAAAGTCCTACTGTGCAAAAGTTAGCTCTCTCATAGTCCCCATAGGCCTTTTATATTGTTTCATTCTATTTTTTCTTTTTGCTTCTCTTAACTGGGTAATTTCAAATGTCTAGTCTTCAGTCTCACTAAGTTTTAATTCTGTTTAATCAAATGTACTGTTGGAACTGTTTATTGAATTTTTCACCTCAGCTACTGTATTTTTATCTCTAGGATGTGTGTTGGGATGTTTTTAACTATGTTTATATTTATTTGCCAAACTTCTCATTTTGACTATTGGTTATTTACCAAATTTTATTTTCTATCCATGTTTTCTTGTAGTTCCCTGAACTTTTAAAGGCTTATTCTCAATTTCTTGTCAATTATTTTATTGGCTTTAATTTTTTATGGTCTATATGAGAGTTTTAATAATTTCAATTGTTTTAATACTTTGATACTCTTAGTTTTTACATATTTAATAGCTTGAATAGGTTCTTTTGGTGGCGTCATTTCCCCATTTCTTCATAATCTTGGTGCCCTCATACTGATGTCTGACCATTTCTTTGGCAGTAATAGACCTTCACTCTTTATGGTAGTCTAGCATTCTAGGTAGGTCAGGTAGTAGTAACTCCAGACAAGTAGACATCATTGTTAGGTTCTCTGTCAGGCTGGCATTCTGTGCATTGAAACTGAGCAGTATTCCTTATTGTTCTCTGTGATCCAGACCACAGGCTGGACTCTGTGGTTGAGTTAAACTCTTGGCTGGGCTCTGTTTCTACCTCTGATCAGTCAGGGTATATGTCTTCTTTGGTTGGGTGGTACTGCTGTTTGGAATGTGTAATTGTGTGAGACTGTCTTCTATGCTCCAAAGTTGTGCAAGGACTCAGGGGTCACAGTGTTCAGTCACTCAGGGTGGGGAGAACCGGTGGTTATGGCCCATGAATATTTGTGACTATGCACTTTGCCTTTTTGCCTGAAGTCTTCAGAAGAACACTGAGGTCTGTGTATGCCTCCTATTGTTCCTGCTTCTAGTGCACTATATGAACTCTACAACTAGTAAACTATAGTTTCTAGAGTTAATTATTATTCTCAGCCTTTTGACATACTGTTTTCTATGTTTTGTATGTTCTGCATGCTACTCTCTGTCCCTGCCCCCAAACTTTCCTGTTTTCACTTGGTAGTGCCTACATGTCCTTTAAGACTCTGTCTTATCCTATTCATGGATTCTCTTAGCACCTGGGCATATGTTTGTCATAATATTTGTCATACTTTCTTATCATTTGTGTTCACCAAATTCTCTCCTTCACTGGATTCTATATTGTAGTAATACAGGACAGTAGCTAACACATACGGAGTTTCCATAATGTTTAAGCAGGGGCCAGTAAACTATACCAAATCCCACTTTCTGCCTATTTTATAAACTTGTATTGGACTATAGACTTGCTTATGTATTTATGTATTGTCTGTGGCTACTTTCACACTACACTGACAGAGTTGAAAAGGTGCAACAGAGACCGTATGTTCTGAAAAGTGTAAAATATCTGCTATGTGGTCCTTTCCAGAAAAAAAAGTTTTATTAATTACTGGTCCAGTGGATATAGCAAGAATCAATTGTGTTTTATATTTGATTATCCAGGGTAATATGGATTAAAAATCAGTGGGGTTGTTTAAAAAGAGCCCCTGTTAGTACATTACTCATGATCATCATAAATTAAAAACTAGGAATAAGGGAAGATGTTTTAAAATAACAATTCCCTGCAAGTGTACAGGGAAACAATCACTCCCACACTGCTCATGCGAGTGTAAATTACTATATCACTTCTGGAGGGCAATTTGATAATATGCTTCAAAAGCTTTAAAGTCATGAATAAACTTTGTTCCAGAAATTCTACATTTAGGAATTTTCCCAAAGGAGTAATCATAGACATGCACAAAAATTTATGTACCACATTGCTCACTGGAGCATTATTTATAATATGAAAATCTACCAACTACCTATCACCTAAATAGCTAGCAGAATGAAAATGGTTAAATTATATCTGGAGCTTAGGAAACTAATTTAGCTATTATAAATAATGCAGAAGAGAATGCTTATTAACATAGGTAAACTTTCATAATATATTAACAAGGAAAAACATTTTAAAATTACAAGTACAATATAATGTCATTTTTGCTTTTAACATATATATATATGCACAGAAAAAAGCAAAAGATTAAAAAGAAACATGGTAACAGGCTAAAAGGAGTTATCTCTATTATGTTAAATTCTTATTTTCTTTCTTGTTTATATATGAATTTCCTACTAAACTTTGTTTCCTTTTAGAAAAAAAAAGTGCAGTTTTCCATTTTGCATGATTTGGATGGATTTTCACACTTCTTAAAGTTACTGAATTTTAAGTAAATAAGGTAAAATGAAACATGCTCTGGCTGTACTGAGGTCAAAAGCTCAAAATTGCTTTCTTTTCTCACCTACCCCCACATTAAGGGACTCAACCAGGAGAAAGGAAAATGTTCCCTTGAGTACATCAATATTAGGGCAATTTGTTGCCTGAGGTCAGCTACAATGAACTGCAATGAGCAAAAATTAGTAGCAAAAATAAAAAAGGTCAAAATCTATGCAATATTTTTAAATTTGAGGAACAAGATGAATTGACCATCTAATTTCAAGTAACTAGTTTCATTGATTTCTTTCCCCACTTTCAGCAGGATATTATATATCAGTTGACCCTCTAAGGGAAAATTATAACCTAACAGGCAAAAACACTGCAATGAATGATGTGTGTGTGCATGTGGTGTGTGTGTGTGTATGCGTGTGTGTGTGTATTTGTGTGTGTGTGTGTGTGTGTGTGTGTGTGTGACAGCAGGGTTTGGACAGGGAGTAATATGGATGCAGATGGAACCTTCTAATTAATAAATCCCTGGACTCAAATATTACTGTCTGCAGGTGACTTGCGTAGCCTTTATAAAAAAGTATTGGTAGAACAGTATGTCACTATTTTCCAGGACTCTCAAATATTTCCTTGTTTACTGTAAACTCATTCCTTCCCCCACTTCCCCCACATCACTCCAGATCATCTCCCTGCCCTATTCATTTCCATACCTTTGCTAAATCTCTACTTCTTGATTTTCTCCTTTTAAAATCCTGACACTAGGGAGCTTGAGGCAGGAGGATCATTGTGAGTTTGAGACCAGCCTGGGCTACAAAGTGAGTTCAAGGCCAGCCTGAACTGCATCGTGACACCCTGTCTCAAAAAATAGGGCCAGGGATTTAGCTGAGTGGCATAAGCGCCTGCCTGGCAGGGGCGAGGTTGTGAGTTCGATCCCCAGTACCAAAAATAAATAGACAAAATAAAATAAAATATGCTTACACCAATGCTCTGCTAATGGTGAAGCACAGGGTTTCACAGAATGTGGTCCAAGTGTTAGGATCATCTGAAGAGCTTGTTAACAGAGGATTTTTAGGGCAATGAAACTATATTTTCTGATATTATGCAGATGGATACTTGGCAGTATGCATTTGTCTCAACCTATAAAATGCACAACACCAAAAGTGAACCCTAAAGTAAACTATGAGCTCTGGGTAATGATGTGATAATGTAGGTTCCTCAGCTGTAACATGTAAATAGGGGATATTGATAATAGCATAAGCTGTGCATGTGTGTGGGCAAGGGATATATAGGAAATCTCTGTACTTTCTCAATTATTATAAAACTGAAAAATACTCTAAAAAATAAAGATTTAAAAGAAGAAGATCTCTGAAACCCACCCTAAACTTACCAAATCAGAATTTCTTAGGCTTGGTTCAATGATCTTTATCACCATCAAACTCCTCAGGTGCTTCACTAGCATATTAAACTTGAGAACTCCTGACTTGAAAAATGCAACATTTTCAGGTGTGTTACAGTTTATACATTGTGTCAACTTGAGAAGTGTAGCAGCTTAATTAAGTAAGGCAGCAGAGCTACATCCTGGGGAGTAGAGCATAAGCAGTTACCTGGCCATTGTGTCAATTTGAGAAGGCCAAAAGTTTAGCTGAGAGACTCAGCAGGGAGCCAGGGTTCTTACTTTGTAAACATCCTCATCCTGTGCAAAGAAAGGCAAGGATGTTTGTGAATGCTACACCCACCCTGGGGTGTGTGGGGGGGTGTCCTGTGTACTATACAAAGGAGGAGAAGAGGCTTGCTCTTCCTCCTTTTACTTTGCTGCTTTTGTTCGGCTGCTGCCTTGAAGTGCTGCCCCAGTGCCATGCCACCCTGCCTTGGAGCCAGCTGATTGTGGACTGAAACCTCCAAAAACTGTAAGCTAAATAAACCTTTCCTTCCCTAATTTTGTGTGTCAGGTGTTTTGTCTCAGCAACGAGTAAAAAGTAACCAAGACAAGGTGGATCCATTTTTACTGACACTTTGGGGAGATTAAATGACTCAACTAAAAAACATAAATGTGAAGATTAAAATTTCAAGGACTGGGGATATTTTTGAGGAAACAGAGTGACATCTTTTGTCCTGTTTCCTCTCTGCACATTAAAAGTCACATTTCTCTGTCCTACAGTGGTCTGCAGGAATGACCATTCTTCTATGGAGACAGAGGGTGATCTGAGGGAAAATTAATAGAAAGGTCATATTAATTGTAAATGTCTTTTAAAATTTTGTACTCTTGGAGTACGCAAATATTTAATTTTTTTTCCTTGTTTTTACCCTAAAATGTGTCAATGCTAAATCGTACATGGATTGTTGTATTTTGGGTTTTGTGTTTTCCACTACCCAGCTTCTTTATATTTCTGAATTTATTTTTTAATCAACCACCCTTCAAGAGATCTTTTGATTGAAATAACACCTTGCTTGGATTGCTGATTGGAGTTTTGTCTTTAAACCTTAATTTGAATGAGTGCAGTATTCGATGAGATGGAACATGACATTAAGTTTGGGAGAGCTATATCTTTGTTGTTTCAGTCTGGTAGTGATGGGCAAAAATGCTTCTCTTCTGGAGGAAAAATTTCTCTTTCCTTGCATATGCATGCATATGAATTTCAAGTGGAGTAATTACAACTCTGTAACTGTATCCTCAGCCATAGTCTATTTTTCTGGGAGAAAAGTTGAATATATTATAATACACATTAGTTTAAATTGCCAGAAAATTCCATTAAATATTCAGTGGCTGCACAATAACCTTTATCTAGCCCCATCTTATTCTCAAAGGTTTCAAAGGTGATCTATTGCTGTTCATGAATATAACAGTTGACAAGGTATAGAGTGCTGAGTTTGATCTTAATAGGAGTTAAAAGATATTTATCAGATTGAGCCTAGCTAAGGTTCTGCAGCAGATAACAAAATTGTGAAATGCCACATTTGAAAGAACAAAGATTGACAAGCACATAGTTATTCCTATTTTCTTGGTTCATTTTGGTGTTGCCCTGAAGGAAGACATTTTGGTATTGCTCTGATAGAAGCACCCCTGCAAATGAGGGTATCATAAAATCTTTGCCTAATAAACTGTAATGCTTCCAGACCGTCAGGTCAGGTTGAAGCCCTGTAGTTTCTGTTGCCATATAAATGTGATGAGCTATGATAGGAGGGTTAGCTGCTCACTCTTGAGCTCTAAATTCATCCTTGCTGAAGACACTGCAATAAGTAGGTTCTTCTCATTCATCTATGTGTGTGCTTGGCATGTAAGTGTATATGCAGGGTAGATATGTGATCATTAGAAGATTGGTATTGAAAGGGAATGAAGTTATCCAATACTACTTAAATCAAGTGATGTAACAAATAGGAACTTTAAAATATTATAGATGCATAATATATTAAATACATGATGAAAATATGTTTGTCTGTATGTGTATATGAATTATTCAAATATCTGACATGAACAAATAACTTTCTAGCTTTCTATTAGGAAAAAGAAAAACAATTTTCTGATTGTTTCTTTCCTAGAAACAATGAAAGTGTATACTGTGTGGTGTTTTGTTTTGTTATTTTAAATTTTGAGTCCTTTATATAGGAGCATCAAATCTTAGAAAATTCTAGTGATGTGGGAGCAGTCAGTGATCTAGTGTGAATCTTAAATTAGAAATAAAATTAAATTAGGTGTTTCTATGACTCTAAAATTAAGGAAAGTCAGGAAGTGAGGAGAAGGTGAAGTGATGATGGGGAACTTGGAACCCTGACTTTTCTCTGAGTGCCTTGGGCACTATAGTCTAACACGTTTCTGCCAGCAACAGCAAAACTTTAAAGGATAACACAAATAACTCTTGAATACAAACTAAATGTAACCTTGACATACTAGGTGCTGGGGCCAAGCCCAACAAGATTGAATTTAACGGAGTATAAAATCTTATATTCGGTTTTTAAAAATCAATTAAACAAATATAGACTGGAATAGAATTGACTAGACTGCAGTTCACTAGAGGAATATCTAGGATTTAAACTTGGCCACACTTTAATTTCAGCTCTATCTTGGTTACTTTCTCATTGGTGAACCAAATACCTAACACCCACAAGTTAAAGGAGGAAAAGTTTATTTTAACTCACAGCTTGTAGAGGCTTTATTGTAGTAAACTGGCTACAAGGCAGGGAAGCATGGCAGAGGGAAACTGGAGGAACAGTCCATGGCAGGGTAGGCATGAAGAAGCAAAGCAGCAGCATTAAGCCTCTCTTTCCCTTTTATTTCATCTGAGCTGCAAGCCTATTGGTTGGTGTCACCCACACCCATGGCAGGCCTTCTTATTATCCATACCCATAACTATGCTAAACTGATCAGTGAACTGATTTAGCTACCATATACCCATAATCCATATTCATACACCCTAGATTCAGCCACCTTCAAAAAGTTCCATCTATGAGCACATGGGGCCTTAAAGGAACATTTAGATACAAGCCATAATAAGGTCATATTAATGTCGAGATCATAGCAACTTATAATTTTTTAGTAGTCTGTGACTGACAAAGCATTTCTACATATATTATCTCATTTGTTCTTCTCAAAGAATCCCTAGAAATACTAAAATTAGGAAATATTACGAGCCTGATCCTGAATAATCCACCTGAAAACAACTGTGTCTAGAAAACAAGATAGGTAACTAAAAATATATGAAACACTTATATGGTGAGATATATATTTAAACCGCAAAGCAAACTCTAAAAAACTTGTTAGTTCCAATTTATTGTGAGTTCCAATATATAAGTGGAAAAATTGAGGACCACATACTTGCTTAAAATAAGATTGATAAAAGTAAGTTGAAATGAGCTGAGTAGTGGCCATCAGCATGTCATTTTAAATACCATGAACCTGTGAATATTACCTTTTTTGGAAAAAGAATCTTTGGAAATGTGACTGGTTAGGATTTTAGATATGAGGAGACAGTAACAGTTTACTGGGCTCCTCAATGCCAATGCAATTGTCCATATGAGACAGAGGCAAAGGGAACTTGGAAAATGGAGAGGAGGGCATAATATTGAGAGATGCAGACATAGCCAAGGAATGCAAGGAGCCCCCAGAAGACGAAAGACACAAGAAATGAATCCTCTCTCAGAGCCTCTGGAAGAAGCTCAATCCTCCCAAAACCTTGATCTCAAACTTTTGTACTTCAAAACTGTAACAGAACATTTACATTGTTTTGAGCTACCCAGTTTATGGGAATTTTATACATCAACCCAAGGCAACTAATACAGTGATGGAGGCCAACTTAAAATCCATGTTTGCCAGATTCTGAAACCCATGTTCTTTGCATTCTGGGAGTTCTAGTAAAGAAGATTTTGGGGAAGGAGGCTATGGAGGAAAAATAGAAGTGTCTCCAAGAAGGTTATCTAGGGCAGGAGTATGGAGATGCGATAGTGATTTATACTTCCAAGAAATCAGCCCCGCAAACTGCAACTGCAGGGAGAAATAAAATCCAGAAGATGTGCTTCAAAGACAAAGACCAAATCACAAGTTAAATGTGGGCTAAATAAATACATATAATTTTTAAACCAAAGGAAAAGAGCAAGTGAACAAGAACTAAGAGAAGAAATTAAATAGCAAACAGAAATTCACAGTCAAGAATAAAATAGCATACTTACAGTTTCAAAAACGAACTAGGGAGAAATTATAAAAATATGAGCTAGTGTACTAACAGATGCCACGAATGCCAGGACCATTTCAGAGGAATGAAAGTGTCACCTGTAAGAAGACCACTGCAGAAGAATAAAGAACTACTTAGAAGTTAGAAGTTCCAGCCAAGCTACTGCTACTCAGAGCAAGATTATACACCCAGATGTGACCACAAGAAAAGGTGGTGGACCTAAAATATTATTTTAATGTAAAAAGAGGTCCATGCCAAGACACATGATTAAACATGTTCACTTTAATTCCAGAGGCCTCAACCAGATTAATTGGTGGGATGTTATAAAAAATCCATTCTGTTTTAATGAAAGGAAGAACTTTTCAATACTGAAGTATCCCCTTGTATAACAGTGACCTCTCTGTTATTAAAAAAAAAAAGTGATATCAGAGTATAGGTGACCATCTAGTAGAGATGTTTACATGAAATTTTAGCACCTCTAAATTTTAAGGTACTTTCCAACTCCACAAAACTATTATTTTTTTAAAAATACATAAATAATCTATGAAAATATTTTAGGTACAACTAATTTTGATGATGTTTAATATTTCTCTAAAGAGAATCAAGATGTAATGTAGATCTAAATGTTTAGTTTATCTTGAAACACAATTGTGACTAATGAAAGTTCTCAGAGGAATATGTAGTTAACATATTTCAATGACATTTGACATGTATGTAGAGGTTAAATAGCTATTCAACTATTCTTGGTTAGCAGCATCTGAGGACACGATGAAGAAGTGGAAATAGATGGAATTTTGGAAACAGAATTGAATTACAAACCAAAGACACCACTCTTCTGATTTTGGCTTTTCATAAGGCATTTATTTTTACTTCATTTCCCATGTCTTCAGTGGTAAATGTGGATAATAAAAACAGGCATCCTGACTCACCAGGGATTCAAAGGATCTCATGGTAAAGTACTTTGTAAATTATGATATGTACAGATGATTGTTATCAGAACTTCAAAGCCTCATTATCCTTTGTTATCCTCATAAACCTTGTATGGCCTTAGATGAGGTTGTCCTGAAAGCAGGGCCTGAGGCAGGGATTTGAGGGCAGTGATTTATTTGGATAGAGATCCCAGAAAGCTCTAGAAAGTGAGATACAGGGAAAAAAGGGAAATTATTTCAGGTATTAACTCAGTGTTATCAACAAGTTACTGCTGTAGGTAACTGATATTTTTTTTTAAAACAGGGTCACATGTAGTTCAGGCTGGCCTGGAACTTGTGGCAATCCTCCTGCCTCAGCCTCTCCAGTGCTAGGATTACAGGGGTAACTGATCTTTTGTTGTGATATGTGGACTTGCCTTGAATGAGAACTGCCTAGCAGATTAGTAAATTCTGGGTGTGTCTGTGGATGACTGACACATAGGCCAACAAATTGAAGGAAGAAGACCCACCCTGGATGTGGTGGCACCAACCAATAGGCTTATATCCTGGGCAGAATAAATAGGAAAGAAAGAAGTGTTCTTTTTGCGGGGAGGAGAGGCTCCAGTCTTTGTCATTGCCTTTGGGCATTGACTTCCAGTTCCTTCAGCCTTCTAGTGCAGACTTTTAAGTCTTCCAATGCATAATATTTGACCTTCCAGCATAGACTTGTACAATTGACTCTCCAGTGAGCTTCCAGGCCTTCAGTTTTTAACTGCTACTGGATCCTCTGGCTCTCCAGCATGCAGGTGGCCATTTTGTGTTTTTCTATGTCTGACCTGGCAGATGGCCATTGAAACTCCTCCACTTCTGATCCTGTAAGTCTACCTAAAAAATCCCTTGTATGATTATACATATATTTTATAGTAAATTTGTTCCTCTAGAGAACCTTAATTAATATAGTACTAAGGTGTGATCTTCCTGAGGACTCCTCAGAGAATGCACAGAATACAACAGAAGTGTGGGAAAACTGAGATCTTCTTCCCCCAATTCCATAGTTTTTGTTAAGTCTACTCCCGGGACACTATCCCCGGGACTTCTCATCTGCTTCTGCACAAGACGAGCGTGCACCAACAGTCAAAGTCCTCAGCAAATGTCACAGGTGCTTGCAGTAGAAGTCACTAAGTCTTTAAGCCCCCACATGGAAAGCCCAGGGAAATGAGCACAAGGCAACAACATTAAGAGCCACTCCATTTTCCTGTGATTGTTTGGAGAAAATTAAAGCACAAAGAAATTTTAAGACTTAGTAATAAATATGTAAGTACAAATCAAAGAAGTACATCCCAATCTAGTAAAGACTGTTAAATTTCACTTTAGCAATTCACTAAAAGCTTGTGGTTTTCTTAAATGCCATGTGAATAAAAGTTACTAAATGACAGTATTTTGGTAGTTCTTAAACTAAAGGAGTATCAGGCTGAGAAACATGGCAATAGGAAAAGTGTGAAAAAATGAGAATGAAAACCAAATGGTTAAAAATGCAAATATTTGCAAGAAAGGTAAGACAGCATCAATTGTTTAGATTTAAGATGCTCATTAACCAAGATTTCCTATACCTGCCTTTCTGTTCCCCCACCTCTATTCCTATCTTGACAAAGATCTTTGAAAAACCACAGAGGAGATTTTACCCATGTCTGGTTCTGCTCTTCCATTTTCAGGTACCCTTTACATCACATGGTCCTGCAGAGAATAGTTTTTTTCTTGCCAGTGCCTACCCTACAAGATGCGGCACGCTAATCCTCACTTCACTCAGCTGTAAAGTAAGATCTATTGAAGCCCAGACCTGTCACCCCTCTTAGCAAGGAAAGGAAAGATTCAGTTCAGCAATCTACCATGAGGTATGGGACCTGGGAGCCCCTTCCTTCTGAACATTTCATGTCATTGACTTCCAATGTGGCCTCTGAGCAAGTCATTTAACCTCCTTGGCTCAGTTAACCATATGGAAAATGAACATGATAATATCTCACAAGGGTATTGTGAGATTACTCAATGTTTATAAAGTGCTTGGGAAATGAAAGGCCCTGGATGTGCCTAGAAATGTCATTAATCATGTGGCCAGTTGAATTCAGGCAGCTGGAATGTTACAGAACTCTACTTTCTAGATAATTTCACTGCAGTACCTCACAAATCATAAGGATTAAATCTATGAGAATTGAGATGATTAATTTCATGCCATAGTGGAGGACTCAGATTTTTTCTAAGTGTCCACTTTTGAATCATATTCACACTTTGTTTCTTCCTTTCTCAAGAGCAAAAAATTATTCAGACACTCATTCTTTAATGTCAGGAGATCTACCTCTTCCTTAAATACAGTGGACCTCTCCTTGTCTCATATTCTTTTTTGCCTTGTTTACTGAGCCATTCAACTAGCAATCATTGAGCCTTAGCTATATCCAGGTACTCTGCTAAGGGTTGGGAAAACAACACATGCTTCCAGTTTAGACCCGGTCTGGAAGGAGAGACAGACACAGAAATAAATCATTGCCAAGGATTATGAGCTCCAAAGAGCCATGGAAACCAGATAAATTTTTGACCTTTGTGTCAGATAGTGAATGAACCTAAGTTCACTTACATAAATGAGTCCCTTCTTTTTGAAACCTCTTCCTTGACTCTTATGAGAGTGCATCTTTCGGTCCTGGCTGTTTTACTGCCATTAGTTTCCTTCATTGGCCCCTCTTTCTCTTCAGTTCTTTAAATGTAGTGTTACTTGTGGTTCTATATGTGAGAGTCTCCCCTGCCCCTCAATACATTCATTCCTTGATGTCAGTGTCCTCTAGGTTTCACATCTCTGGAGGTCTTCAAACTCAACATGAGCCCACCCAATTCATAGTATTTCTTCCTCTGCTTGATATCTCAAATTCTCTTCACGATTCCATGATTTCCCTTCAAACCAGGCTTTAAATCTTGAGCATCACATGGAACTCTCTTCTTCCTCATCCTCACATCAAAATGACTGCCATGTCCTCTCTGTTTTGATTCTATATGCTTTCTCAGATACTGAGTTCTACCGCTGGCATCTCCAACTTACATTCTCAATGATCTACTATCCCCTATCCCTACTATGAAGTTCTCCAGTGTGGTCCATTTGCACAGACAACCCGCATTTTCTTAAGTTTTCTTCTATTTGTATTATTTTCCTATTCGAAAACACTGATTGGTCCCCAGTGCCTACTAATTTAAACCAAATTTCCTCATTCTGGAACTCAGGATCTCTTGCAAGCTATTCGCAAACTTGCTTTTTAAACTTTCTCTCATCACATTTCTACACTGGGAGTAAGACGAAACAAGTGATGGTTACAGATCTCCAGGTTGGTATCTTGTTAGTCACCCACAGCCTTTAAACACACTGCTTCCCCACCCCGGAGTGTTTTCCTCACTCACATGCCTGTTAGGTCCAGGCCAATCTCAAACATTCCAGCTCCCGCATAATACCCCTTTCTGTTCCCTAGCTCCATCTGGTTGATTCTTCCGTAGAACCTTCCCACATCTTTTTACTTCACTTCTGCTGGCATGAATTTGCAATATTTTTCCTGTTTGTCTTATTTTCTTCCAGATGAAAGCCCCTTGAGGAAACAAAGTGTATCTTATTCATCTTTATTAGTTCCCTTAGCACCAAGAGCAATACTTGTTGAATCAAATGAACTTAATCCTTAAAATCCCAGGCTTGTTGTTGCTTCACCAACTCTTCATTTGTATAAATGTGCCTTGTTCTACAAAATATAATAGCTGACCTTGTTAATGTAAAGAAAAAAGTAACAAAAATTCTGCGGTGTTTGCTTTAATAATACACTTATTCCCTATTCCAATTTAACCATGAAACTAATCTTTTTTTTTTTTTTAACTGGGTCTGGACTGCTTAGTCCCACAGTACAGAAATAAATAGGACCTAGTCCATGACCACAAGGAATTCATAGACAAGTCCAGGAGTAAAACCTGTGAACAAATGCATCACATCACCAGGTATTATACATGAGACTAAAAATATGGGCAAGGCACAAAGAAAGGAAGCTGTGTGTGAATCTGGGGGAGAGTGAGTATGAGAGAGGACTTCTTTCATATAGGAGAAGCCAGACAGAGTTGTCCTGGAAAGCAAAAAGTGTGGGTATGGGGTCAGTGTCCCATGTGGTCGCATTTGCAAAACCTGGGCGCATGAAATAACCATGACAGAGCAGATTCATGGCCATTTCTTTGTTATTGCAGCATAAAGTACATATGGAAGGTGTCTAATGGCATGAAAGTAGAGAAATAGTGCAGAGCCTCATTTCAAATAGCCTTTTATATCTTATTAAAGAGTCTGAATTTTTTCCTGTCGATTATAGGAAGCTGATACAGAGTTTTAAGGCAAAGAGTCTGGCTTCTTAAATTGGATTTTTTAAATAATAGGCTCAATTTTGATTTAAAAAAATACTACTTTAGTTGGGAAAAGGAGGTCAGGCCAGTATCTGGAGAACAGTACTGCATTTTCTGAGGAATGAATATGCTTAAATTTGTATTGAAAGTGTAGGTTGAGAACCCATTTCCTGTTAACCCTGTCTTCCATAACAGTGGTAGCAACTACAACCATGTTTCGAGCTTATATCTGCCAGATAAAAATCTTAAGCATTTGTATGAATTTGTTCACTGAATCTGCTCAACAACTATATGAAGGTACCTGTCCAGAGGGAGAAATTGAGATACAGGAGAGCTGGGCAGCCCACCCGAGGGTCTTCAGTTGCTGAAGTGGTGAGAACTGGGGTCCCCAGGCAGTGTGTACATCTCAGCCTCTCTACATGTTGCAAAAAAACTGAGGAACATATCTGTGTCTCTGTTTGTTTTCCTTCTTTTTAATGGGAGAACAATTATGTTTACTATGCACTGTAGGAACCAGTCACACAGTCCCCTGTTGATGAAGGATTCTGAGGCCACACAGCAGAACATGCAAAAGCATTTGGGGTGGGTGCTGCTCCTAGCTCCCCAGCATGGTGCCTCCTGCTGTGGCAAAGAAAGCAATTGTTATTCAAAACAAAAATATTCTTACCAGCACTGGCAACTACATCTATGAGTTAAGCACACATTTTCTAAAAGTAGAGAAAATTCCAGGAGGGAGCAGCATCTCTTGCAGCCTGGAGGGAGGAGGTTTCTAATTGCCTATTCATGAGGGAGCTGGTCTCTCAGGGCCTGAAACATTTCCAAACAGGCTGTGCAGAGAACGGCAGCAACTATGAAAACAGCAGATCCCCAAATTAAAAATCTTGATGTAAACATATGCAGCACAAATCGCAAAGCTCACTCTTCAACAAATGCAGTGTCTCTAATATTAGCACTTTGGAGCTTATGTTGTGTATGAGCATGTGTGTAAGTATATGCGCAGGATTCACATACATACAAGCTGAGATATTATTATAATGAAGAAAGTTTCCAAAAACCACATCTGACAATCTGCTGTATTACTTTAGAGTCACGAATCACATACTGTGTGTTTGCATTCTCATGCACACATGTACACACACACACACACACACACACTGATATGTATCTATGGCTTCTTCTGTCATGGGGTGTGAAGGTCTGGGTTAAATCTCATCTTTCATCATTGTACCTTCCCTCATACCAACCCAATCTTTTTACCTTTGGGAAAATTCTGAGTCTCTCTTATATGCCTTTTCAAAAGAATGTGTAAGAAATTAATTAAAACAATCTGCAGAAAATGGACATAACAAAATTTCTGCCTCTTTCTCAGACTCAAAATATTGACATCCTAAAGTTGTTGTGTAATGGAAAGAGAATTCTAGTGGAACTTAAACCTTCACAAAGCCACTTAGATTTCATCTTGTTCTGTCTGAACATAGAGAAAGCAGCACTCTTCTCTACTTAAGAGCTCCATGACCCTCCACTTCCATTCCAGATTCATGATGCCAAAGTGCAATCCAGAAAGTGCCGTGTTCAAAGTGGTAAAATGCACTGAAGATGTAGTTCTTTGTGTGAGCGTGGCTTTACATGGCAATGACATACAATGGGATTATCAATTTGTGATGTTAGATGGCTTTCTAGGATCTAGATGCAAAAAGTCTGGAAGTGAAATTTTAGGGATAGCTTGGGCTGGTAATTGGAAAGCTCTTCCAGATTATCAGCAGGGAGAATGAAGAAAGTTTTACCATCAGATTTAGAGTCAACAAATGACGGAGTCAAGAGGGAGGTGTCTTGGGGCACAGGATGCCTTGGATATAGACATAAGGAATTTCATAGCAGGGTTTGAAGATGAATGATTCAGTTCCATTAAGGCCAATGGATGTAGACTGCAATTTGCCAAAAGAAAAAGTATTCACCGGTTGAGCATGTTAAGAAAACAAAGGTTGATGGATTGAACTAAAGTAGAAGAAGAAAGAAAAAACAAGAGATCGAGAGAGGCTGCAATAATCAATAACTAGATAAGGAAACATCATAAAGAGAGAGCAATTTGCAACACTGAAGCCCGGATCCAACCTGTTAGAAAATGTTAAGTCAAAAGCCATTAAGTTTACCTTAGTGGCAAGGATGTAAGTAGACCCTGGTATGAAGAAGCAAAGTCAGAGTTAGCTCACAGCATTTAAGCAGCCTAAAAACCCAACCAAGGACAAAGGGGCCCTTGCTCCACACGTTGTCACATCTACCTTCAAACTGACTCAGTCCTCAGAGATATTAAACACCACTGATAAAACAGGTGCTATTGCAAGCTTGTCACAAAAACTGGCATGATTACTAGAAAATATGTCTGTACTTGAATTTGATGGGGTAAATTCCAGTTGAACTAGTTACTGCATATGCAGTGGGGCTCAAAAATTTCAGAGGACGAAAGGCAAGATTGTATGGTGCAGTCATCTAACCCTGAACCTCTTTTCTTCTCAATTTGTGGGTTCACAATTTTCCAGGGCAAGCAGAAATACAAGAATCTGTTTTTTATCTCAATACTAAAATGCCTTGCCTAATCCTCAAGGGATACTCAAATACAATAGCAAATTGATTACAATCAATTCTTTGTCATTTACTAGGGACTAATAAATACAGAACTCAAATAAGTTAAATCCAGAGTTCATCTGAACCCTCTTGTGTGCTAACAGTTACAAATACTTGGCAACAAAAATCCTTTATCAACACTAGTTTTCATGAAGTTGAATTTCCTCCAATTCCTCCTTACTTCATTTCCTCCAAGATTTACAAACTGAACAAAACTTGCTAAAAGAGTGGGGCATGGTAGCGCACGCCTTTAATCCCAGCACTCAGGAGGCAGAGGTAGGTGGAGCGTTGTGAGTTTGAGGCCCGCTTGGGCTACGACATGGGCAAGGCCGGCCTGAACTTCATAGTGCGACCCTGCCTCAAAAAAAATAGGGCCAGGAGTTTGACTTAATGGTTTAAGTGCCTGCTTGGCAAGTGAGTGGTTGTGAGTTTGACCCCCGGTACTGAAAAAAAAAAAAAAAAAAAAAAAAAAACTTGCTAAAAGGTGGAAGACAAAGTGAGCCTCTGAAAATCCAAGTGCTGGCTTTCACTGGAAATAAGATTATTACAACTTCCAGAACTTGTAAATAAATCCTAATTTTCAAGGATGGCCAATTAGTTCAGAACACAGTTAATCAATGCGACGATACTAAGTGTGCCAGGTACTTCAGAAACAGCCCAACTGGTGTGTTGGGGTCCTCTGCAGCATTTAAGTCAGTATCACATGTGTTGAAAGTGATTTTCCAACACTGAGCTAGAGCCTTCCTCAGTGAAACTATAAACATGCTGCAAAGAAAGTCTTGGACCTCCCACCAACTCATACATTCTTGCTCTCAGCTGAATGTCAGCAAGTCTTTCCAAGGTTTTTTTCTTAAGGTATGTAATTAGAATTGATTGTATGATCCTTCATGGGCAACAGAATGTACGAAGTCAGAAAATTTATCAGAACCAAAACAAAGCTGGGGTAGTGATCCTACAATGGAGTTGATTTTTGGCATATAGGCCCGCAGTTCTACCACACAGACCTCACCAGCTAGAAGAGAAAGGAGAGAACTCTGTAGGAATTGGCATGTTATAAGGAGCTTCCCTCCTCTCCACATCATGTTCATAGTGTTATTTTAGAGGAGACATTATTGGGCAGTGGACAGGCACCACCTTCAACCACAGAGTGCAGTGGTACGGGTTCCTTTCCTCTGTGACACCCTTGTGAGATCATTCCTAAGACCTAGTCTCAAGCTTATATCCATATTAAGTTCAATGTTAAAATCATTTCAGATTGATCAAGAACATACTCAATTGACAATACTTTCTGTAACAGCTTTGTGCTGCCGAGTGCCCGACCACATTTCCTGCTTATTCCGGCACCAAACCCAGATGTGGCTGCCACTATTTCCACCGAATTCCAATTATTTCATATTGAAAGGCAACCTGTCTTTGAAGTGAGAACTTCTCTAAGCCATGCTGGTTTAAAATCCCAGGGAATTCCTTTTTGCAGCAAAACTCCTAGGGTGCTTTTACACAAGAAAATGAAAAACTAAAATTACTGTATAAGGTATTCAGCTGATTCCCCTAGGGGATTTTGGTTGGGAAGAAAGGTACTACTGTGAAAATTTCATCTATCAGAATCTTGTAACACTCATTTCATTCTTAAACCCACATAGGCTATTCAGAAACCTCCAATTTGGGCCGTTTTTCTAGGTACTTATAAGTCAGGAATAATATATTTATTAAGATCTTTGTTTTTTAACATCTTTGTTTTAAATGTGTTCAAATGTGTTTTTACTTTGGTATAAGTTTTACTTTCATTTTACAAATAGGTAATTACATCTGTGGCACAAAATTCAAAACCACAAGATGATGTATAAGGAGATACAATTCTCTCTACATCTCTGTCCTCCAGTCAGTCCCTGAGCCAACCACTGCTACTGTGTTTTATGGTACTTTTTAGACATATTCCAAGCATTATAAGTATAGATCTATATAAGTGTCATTTTTTATACAAATAACAGTATTTATACAAGGTGTTTTAAACCATGTGTGTGTGCTTTATTTCACTTAGCAATAGAGTTTATAGAACATTCCAAGTCAGCACACTATTTCTAAGTGCTGCACAATATTCCATTGTATGGCTAAGCCAAAATTTATTTGGTAAGTTATTTGTTGATAAAATTTAAGTTTTTTCAATCTTGCACTAGTACAAACAATCTAGCAATAAATAAGTTACTTAATAAAAGACTAGTGTAACTCTGGATGAGTGTATCTAAAAATTTAGAAGTATGACTGCTTGGTAAAAGGGTGTCTATTTGTTTTTAATTTTACAAATGTTACAACTTGCCTTCCATTAAGGTTATGAAAACCTAAGCA
>RJWM01016300.1:0-45832 GCA_004363535.1 Dasyprocta punctata | reverse complement strand
TATATATATATATATATATATATATCATATAGTAATATGTACATACAAATACAAACACAGGCATATCTAAATATACATATTCCTAAAAATACAGGACTGATGTAGCATTTTATTTTTGCCACAAAATGAAATAAGTAGCTCCTGGATACCAAGAGGATTAAGCTTGGTTTTATTTCAGTCGGTGTCTAAGTCCATTATCTTGAATTCCTGTTTCATCTATCTGTGCTATGTGGTGAAAGTGGTGGCACTAACTTCTGTAAATTCTGTAGATGAAATGACCTATTTAAAGCAATTTTCTACTTTTAAACAGTAAAGTTTGGCATTGAGAAGCACAATAAGGTGTCTTTTTCACCCAGCACAATATAATATGCCCATGGTTGTTCTGCCACCTACCCATTCCTCAATCTGTTCTCCCTCTCCCACACACTCAGTCCTGAGAGTCACTCAGAGCCCTGTGACTCTTCCATAACAATCTGCTGCTGTTACCATTTCTACATTGTCCTCCACTGTGAAGCAAGGGAGCATCAGAGCTCACAAGAATGCTCCACCTCTGGTCTCCAGGCAAGAACAGCAGCTGTGCAAGGTTCATCAAACAGGCTGTGGAAGACTCATTCTAGCGTGGATTTGCCTGCAATATGCTCACTGATTTTGGGCCCTCGGAGATCCATTTTTTTCATTTTCTTGTGTGTCATCAAGCAGTTTTACCAGGGGGAAAGTTAATTATGGAGTTGTTAAAAATACTTTTTTCCAAAGTGAAAAATTGTATTTCTACTAATATCTCTACTTCTAAACTGCTATAAGGGTTTATAATATCCCAGCAGCTTTCCTACAAAAAGCTTCAAGGGTTTTTATTTTGATGTTAATCATATTTTAGCCTCAGATGCTCTCAATTAGCTGTTGTCTTTGTTTCATGAGAAATTGCTTTTGATTAGCAGATTTCTTTGTTTACATGGTTGCTCTGACCATATTGCAACAGAACAGCTAATTTGTTATCCAACTGTTTTTCTCTTACAATTGTGATGGCTAGAGTATTACAGAAAATTTGTTTTTTTTTTATAGTTAATGCAAAGTAAAATAGGCCAAATGCTTTAGAAGAGGTTATTCTTATATAACTTTTACATTACATCTCTACTTAAGTTAAAATTCACTCACAACTTCTTAAAACAGAAAAAGAACAAAAACTTTTAACATATATTAATTATGGATACATCATTGAGCTTCTTAAAAATAACAAACATTTCAAGAGCATTTGAAATTCTAAGTGTTAACTTCCTGCACTCGGACTGCTTTACATTGCCTAGGGAAAGACTTTTCATCAGAAAATTTATCTTCTGGAAGATGTCATGAGCCATAGGCAATGATCAAAACACAAATAAAGACTATTATACAGTTATGTTAATTAATATTCAAGAATTCATTGCAAGTTTACTCATATAAGATCCACCTTCTGTGAATCCCGAAGAGAAAAAATATACCACAAGGAGAAAAAGTAGATTTTGCTGCAACTTTTATTATTCACCAAACAAGTGAAAACATAAAACCATTAGAAACACTTTTAGCCAATTATTCTAATCATTATGATTTTTCAGAACTAGATGAGAGTTAGACTACCCAAAAACAGACAGGTGAAATTATTATTTCCATCCAGTTCTCTCACTACTATGATATGTCACAAACCCAGGCACTCATGGTTCATCTTGAGGCAGAACTCCAAGTTCCCGTGCTTTGGCCCTAGTGGCTCTGTATCGCTGTTTTGTGGCCATTTGATCATCGCAGTATTTTTAAAACCCATATCATGTTAGAGTGACATAGTGGTTGCTCAGATCTGATAGGATAATTTAAAGGCTGATATATTCTTTCTCATCAATCTGTTTCACAATATGGTAACAGTCCTTTAAGTGGGAATATTTAGCACCAGTTAGGCTCATAATATAGTAATATCTAGAAATTCGATCAGATTAGAAGCATCTTTGTCCTGAGTAGTTCTTGTCTTGAAACTGTCTCTTCCAGAGTGAACATCCCAGTGTCATTCCTACCTTCTGTTCTGGGAATCAGGAGCTCTATCCACATTTTGAACATGTTACATTTCTCAATCATCATTTATATCTTAGGTTTCACTTTCTCAATAATGCTTGTGTCTTTGTAGCTATTGCATTGAATAATATAAACTTTTGGTTAATAGGAAGGCTTCTTCACATTCATCCAAACTTTGCTTCTTACCTGTGGAATCATTTGTGTTATGATGGTTGTCAGTAAAAGAATGGTGTCAGAACTGGGAGATTTGTTCTTACATTGTGTTTTGGTTACTTTTCTCTCATTGCTGAGAAAGAATTCTTGATGCTCAAAATGAGGGAAAGAAAAGTCTATGTAGCTTACAGTTTTTGGAGGTTTCAGTCCATACTGAGCTTGCTCTAAGGCCGGGTGGCGTGGCTAAGGGGCAGTCTTTCCTGGCAGCCACAAGCAACAAGAACAAAAAGGGCAAATGGACAAATCATGACTCCTTTCCTCCCTTATATTTTATTCCAGCTACCCGAACCTGAGTGGGTACAGCACTCACACCACCAATCCCAGTACTAGACAATGAGCCAATCACAAATGCTAGACTCAGTCACCTCTGTGACTGCATAAGACTTTGGAAGGACACCAAGCACAAACCATAGCACAGGGAACTGAGCTGGGTTGTATGTACCCAGAATTGGTTTCAACAAAAAACTAACATAGTTTTAATAACTTTAAGAAGACATTAGCCACCAAATCTGTGTCACCTGTGGAAGAATTAAAAGTGAAATTTACTTTTTGCACTTCCCTCAGCAAGGAGACTGTAGTAAGGCCAGGCTATGACTGCTTTTCTGGAGATCAGGGGTGTGTGGGCTACGGAAGAGACCTTGTACTGATAAGGTAGTGTAGGACATACAGTCTTTGATCATATTGCTCTGCTTATTACTTGCATATTAATGATCAGTTTAAATATGTCTCAGCTTGGGATATAGCTCAGAGGCACAACACCTGCCTGTCAAGTATGAAGTTCTGAGTTTGATCCCTGGTTCCAGAATAAATAAAATAAAATAAAAAGTATATATTAAATTTTTAAGTTATCTTTATGTGTGTTGCTCTAAATTTTTAAGTCAATGTTATTTTTAATGGCAAATCTTAATTGTATACAGTTATAGCATAGAACATGATGATTTGATGTATGTATACAATATAGAATGATTATGTCAATCTAATTAACATATCCAATTGCTTGTCCTATTTTGTGTGAAACTTTAAATATAGTAGCTTAGTTATTTTGTCCTTTTTTTTTTTTTTTTTTTTTGTACTGGGAATTCAATTCATGACCTCACGCTTGTTAGGCAGGCACTATGCCACTGAGCTATATCCCTGGTCTTAGTTTAGTTATTTTGAAATATACATCATTGGCTCTAGTCACCTGGCTGTACAATAATCCTCAAGTTTTAAGCCAATGAAATATAGTATTTTTACTAAGACTTTTTATTTATTTTTCCCAGTATTTTTATCTAATGATTATGTGGGAATCATTTACAGCAAAAGTAAAAATGAACATTTCATAAAAATTTTTTAATGTTCTTTGAATATGTTGTTTCAGTATAAAATTTTAAAATACTCATGATAGGCATGTACTTGTAGGAAAAAATTTATTTTACTGAAATGTATACATATATTTATATATAAATTTGCTGACTAGCTACTTAGATAACAGTGACTCCTCTTTATCTATCAATGAGAAGGAAATATGTTGCATTAAAAGAGAATTGCTTGTTTTAGTTTTGCACTTTGTTGATCCATTCTTGTACTTGACATGATTAAGAAGTCATTGCTAAAACACAGTGCTTTCCTAAAACACAGTGTTTTATTTCACATATCTTTTTGCTCACATCTAAACTAACATGCAAGTTGAACAATATTAAGCAAACTTTCATTTTTCAAATTAAAAATAATTCACAAACAGGAAAAAATCTACTTTATTTTAAATATTTAAGCAATATGCTCTAACGGTGACTTTGTGTGTGAACGTGCAGGAGTGGCGGGAGAGAAAATTTCAATACCATTCATGAAGGGATAGTACTTACAAATATACAATATTAAAGATGTATGGTGTGTATTCAGAGGATTACAAATTTAAAGAAAAGTAAAAATTTTAAAAATGTTTTAGGTTACTAGTGTAACTATCAGAACACCAAAAAAAGTTGATTGAAAATAATGTTACCTAATGAAACAAAACAATAAAATAAATCTATTCCAATAAATATTTGCATGGCTCAAATTCACAATAGGTTCTAGCTACTGCTTTACTTGTAGCTTGAATTTTATCTCCACTCTCCATCTCCAAATCTCATATGAGGAAAAGTGTTACAATAAATAAATGTCTCATCACTTATTCCAAGAATAAGAATCTGGTTCTTTACCAAATCAAATCCCCAAAATTATAAATGAATAATGACTCATCCATCCATTTCTCATCAAGTGAGCATAATAAAAGGGACCTAAGACACCAAATGATTTGGTCTAAATAAGCAAATAGACCGAACATTCCAGTTGGAAAGGAAAAAATACAACTTTCTCTGAAATACAGTTGTAAAAAGCAAATTACATGGAGAAATGTGAGTGAAAGTTGAGGAAAACTAAAGCCAGTAGAAAGAATTACAGCCAAAAAATAAAGAAGTTATTTGATATTTCCTAGTATACTATGTTTATTAGATGAATAAGAAAGGTACACTCATTATATAGAACTAATTTTTTCTTGGATAAATGCAGAGCCAAAGAGAAACTGAAAATATCATAATCCCCATGCTGAAAATCACTAGCAAGAGCAAACACATGAAATGTGTCACTTTTGAGGAAGTTGTTAACACTTTTGAGGAAGTCATTGAGGGGAGGATATTGTAGTCCATTTACAGAGAGCATGAGAGAAGGTTTACATATGAAAGGAATGTGGAGCTGTTTTTCAAGAGGTAAAGGAATCATTACAAATGACACAAATTACAGACTCTAAGAATAAATGCTCTATCATAGAAGAAAGATAAAAATTTCAGATATGACATCCACTACCAGAATTTATTGAAGAAACATGTGCATATTTTACATGTTACCATATCAAGGAGCATGATCAAGGGCCCCACTAGAATTTGTAGAAGAGGTCAGTGAAAAGTTTTAAAAATTTCTGAAATTTTCAATAAAATACTTAGGTCATATTAAGATGTAATTGAAATAAATCTCTCCAAAAGAACTTGTTTGTATAAAATGGATGAATTTCTCCCTTTGTGAGGTCCTTGGTTTAGAAAATTATATTTGTTAAGAAGTAAGAAAAAAAAAAAACCACTAAGCAATATGGTAAGAGAAAATTGGACCAATTGTGGAGCAGTATTGGAGATCTGCATAGGATATATTAATCAGAGGCTCATTGAAAGTAAACATACATTATGAAGAAAATAAAATTTTAGGGAATGGAAAATATATAAATTCAAATTTAGATGTGTGTTAGTGAGTTTTCTGCTATTATAACACAAAACTGAGACAATCAATTCATAAAGAAAAAAGGTCTCTCCTGGAGGGTCTAGCCCAGGATTAATTGCCCCTTGCTTTGGTCCTGTAGTGAAGTAGCACATGATTACAGAAGTAGATGGCATTGCAAAACCACTCACCTCTACCCAGGAAGCAGAAGAAAGACTGAGAAAGGGACCAGGGCCACACAATCTCTTTTGAGGACACAGGCACAGTTACCTAAAGGCCTTCCATCACCTGTAGCTCCTAAAGGTTTCACAGCCTCTTAGTGTCACTCTGTGGACCAAGGCTTTAGTGCATGGAGTTTCTTAAAACTAATGAAAATTTAGAAGAAAAAAAAGTTATATCATAAGTTTTCTTCTTGCTTTAATGGTACATGATTTTATTAATCACACAATAGATATAAAAAAAGTCACTTGGTGCATGGCCTTTATTTTTAAAATTATGGAAAAAGCAGTCCAATCTGTTGTTCATCTTTTCCTTGAAATATTTCTTTCTGCCTTTATTTAAACAGATAACTGCTGTTTAAGTAAAAAAAAAAATATTTACAGCTTGTCTTTCAGGCTTTTGAGTTCCAAAAACTTAACCAATTAGGAAAATTCTTAAAAATGTGTACACAGATTTATAAGAAGTTTCAGGGCCATAAAACTATTTTAGTCACAACAAAATAGAACCCCATGTTGGTTCCTTCCAGAAACTGATAATAACCAACTCTCAGGCCACATACTGTAGATGTGTCAACACCAAATGTAGAACCAGACATGCAGCAAAATCAGACCTTTATACATATGCAGTGAAACTGTTTATCTAAGGAGTGGACATTACCTCAGCCAGGTAAGTTACAACCAAAGTCTTCTGTTAAAACCATGCAAAAGAGAAATGCCTTTTATCAGCAAAATTTTGGTACAGATCATGTAGAAAGATGGTGGTGCACACCTTTAATCCCAGCACTCAGTAGGCTGAGGCAGATTGATTCCTGTGAGTTCAAGGTCAGCCTGGGCTACCTAGCAGCTTGATGGCAGCCTGAACTCCACAGCAAGAACCTCTCTCTCAAAACAAAACAAAACAAAACAAAAACCCCAAACAAACAAACAAAAAACATATAGTAGGAATGCAGCTAAATTTAGAGGAAAACAAATATGGGCTGGGGAAGGAAAGAAGATCAATTCTAACAAGGTCTGGTGTAGTCATTCTTGGGGGAAAAGATTAACTAGATGTACACTGGAGTAGTGAGGATTTAAGAATCCAAGCAGAAGTGATCTCTGCTGCCTATAATCTGAAAAGGGTCTTGAAATGAAGTAACTAAGTGAAAGAATACAGAAAAATATGGATGAAAAGTGCCATGGTGACCAATAAAATCAGTGTCCAGATCAAGGACAATTTCCCAACCCAAATACCAAGGCCCTCTTGCATGATTCAATTCACAACTCTGGGAAAATTTACTGATAGCAATGGGGGTGAGCAGGAAATAAAAATTGAACAATGGGGAAAAGAAGTTATGATTCTTGTACACCTAAGATGGCAGACTATGATTTATATACAACACATATTGTGTAACCTTCTATCTGACTGAACACAATTCTGAAGTATTTGAAAAGTTTAAGAAATATTTCTCTGAAGGCATTCATTTTCTCATAGAAATAGTTTCAGTGAGGTGCTATTTGAGGCAAGAAATAGATTAAATGTTCCTTTGAAATTCTTTTCAGATTAACGATTCAGTGGTATTTGCTTTTATGTTCAGTATAAAAGTCAGCATTTATACTTCAAAACCAGTGGCCTTTATGATTTTTTAAATACTGTGACAAGTTTATATTTATATAGAAAAACTTGAATCTCTTTAAGTACTGCATAATAAGAATTATGAGTTATAAAATAAGTGAATTTTCTTTTTCACCTTTAGTTAGTATTGTTTGGGTATAGTTGTCCATCATCCATCTAATCATGCATTATGCAGAAAGTGGTAGCTGGAAGCATCATGGCCTTTTTAGAGGCTAAGTTATACAATAGCAAGGTATCTATAATCAACATCATGTTTTTGGCCTATCTTCATCCTGTGTTGATGTTTATATTACAACTGAGAGTCTGAAAATACAGAGGATCATATAGTTAATTCCTTCATTATTAACTTTACAGTGGGTCAAATTATAAGCTATGTAATTTCATTTCTTCATATGTAAATTTACATAAGGATTATTTCACTAAATGAAATTAAAAATATGCAAAGTAAACAAGTTTTCAAATCCTTTTCATTTCAGGTTTTTTTTACTCAAAATTTCCTGACATAGTCAATTCCCTGTATTCAGTGTTTGATTAAAGTCTTGCCTTAAGTTTTATTGAATTAACCCAGCCAATATCTTTCACTGTAAAATAATTCAAAATAATAATAAAAATTTAATGTTCTAGTGTACCTCAGTGGTAAAGTGCTTTCCAAAAGAAAGCCTAAGTTCAATCCCCAGGACCTAAATAAATAAGTAAATGAAAAAAATGAGATAAATAAATAAAATACTAAGCAATTTTAATAACTTTTAATCTTCATAACATTCCCAATATTTGGGCATCATTATTAAACTTTTAGACATGAGAAAATTAAAGCACACTAAATTTATGTAACCTAATCCAAGTCATATATCTTGGCCAAAACTGGGTCCAAACAAAGGTCTGATTAAGTTTAAAATGTGTATTCTCAACATATTTACTATAGTCTTGGTTCTACTTATTATAGGTATGATGAGATGAACCATGTTCTACCTGCTTTAAAAATTCTTGTCTGTAGTATAAGAGATTGAACCAAAGTGATTTCTTAAGTACCTCTTGGTTCAAATAACGAAACATTTTTTTTTCTTCTAAGAGACTGTAACTGGGTATGAGGATATTCCTTAAATATTCTCTCGCTCTCCCTCTCTCTCTCTCTTTCTCTGTTTTAGTTGTAAAAGACATAGAAATCTGTGCATAGCTAACCAGAAGTTGTCTGTCTCCTTTTCAAGGTTCACAATACTCATTGCTATTTACAAGAAAAATTGACGTAAGTCTGCTGTTGTATGTGTTCTCTGTTTCACAGGCTCTTAGTCAATTTCTTTTTTTAATCTATGGTACTTTTTCCACCTTTGTCTTTTTATTCCTTCTGCATGAGACAATCACATGCATGTGGGTATTATCATTCTAACTCTATACAGTGTTTCTTATTATAAGTATTTCAATGAAGGCTGATGTGGGAGAGAAAACACTACCCTTTAACTTGGCAGTTCTTCAGTTCCCACAATATGAAGATCTGTTAGTTCAAGCAAATATACTGATGGTTAGAAATATTAAAATGGTTAGTAACAGAGAAAGTGTTATGAATTGACTCAGGTAAGTTTAACAGTCAAAGAGAAATCTTTCACAGACTCTCTTTAATACAATTCCTTAGACTTTGCTAGTTAGGAGAGTTCTGTATCTCTCCAGCCCACAAAAGTGCTTCAACAAATGATATATTATGAAAGCAAGACTACAAGACTCTTACGTCATAACAAGTAACATTTATTATCAAATACACTTGAAATAGTCATATAGATTTTATTTATAAAGCCATATTGATATTTTAACTTCCTGTTCCTTTGTCATTAGATAATTCTTTTGCATGAAATGAACACTGAAAACACAGTTATAATATTTTGGTGACTGGATTCATCTAATTTATTATATTAGACTACACCATTCCCTGAAGGTACATGTAAGCCATGAACTGCAATTATTAATAAAACTGAGTATGAATTCGAAAACTTTTTCAGAACAAAACAAAAGCCCAAAACGTATACGTTACAAAATTCCCAATATTTAGATCCTCCTCTTATTTGAAGCATGAAAGCATTAATTTTCTTCTAAGCAATCAAATCATGTACATGACTTACTATTAAGTAAAAATAATTGCTGACATATTTTTGCTAATTAATACTTCTTTTATAAATATGCAAGTAATATAGCTTTAACAGCTTCCATTAAATGGAGGAAATTTCTTAGGATCATTTAAATGATAGCTAAAATCTCTTAAAGAATGCCCTCCCAAGCAGAGGTTAGCTAATAACAAACATTTGGCAAAGGCTTTGAAGGTGCTTGGTTTCTCCTTTATCTTGGCCTGGTCTAGTTTTTATGGTGCCTTTATGAGTCTGTTCTCTAGAATGGAAAAGGAATCATGCATAACTGCAATCTTCCTTTACAGATCCTCCTTCAAGATAAGAAGAGATAGTAGGAGGTATTTTCCCTTAGTTTTCATTTAATGTGCTTATGAGATAATAGAAAAGACAAATATATACATGTATAAAATGACGGATCATTAAATACAACATAAAGATCTTAATTATTGAGGCTAATCCAGCCAAATCATGGAAGATAATTAAACTTTGAAACTCAGAGATGTTGAGAAATTAAGGATGGTGCACCAAGACTAAAGACTCAGATTAAATGAAATAATCAGAAAAAATTTGGGTGCGTAACATTACAAATGAAGCAGACTAACTTAATATTCTGAATAATTATTATATGCTCTGTGTATTTTGTAAAAACACAATTCTGAGAGGTTAAAACCATATGTACTTTATTATATTAAATATTATTCTAGACTCACTATCTAAATCACACTGGAGACATGACCACAGTGAAATAAATGCTGTTCATATAGCCTGCTGTAATAAGAGAATACATATTCTCTTGGGGGTACTGGAAATTCCTTAACTAAGAGAGTGGAAGAAGCTGTATATAGGGTTTGGCTTGTGATGAATAATTCTAAAGAAGTCTGAGGATGGGGAAGTGAGGACAGGCTCTGAGTTGAAGACTGACAAGTAGCATGCACATTTAGCAACTGGATAAGTCAGGAATATTTGTTCAGGAGGTGAAAAAAATGAAGTTGGGCCAACACCTCATTAGTAATAAAAAGAAAGGGGTAAGTTCAAAAGTAGGAGTTATTATTAACTTTTTGATTATAATGTGGACTTTGAAGAAGTGTATATATGGCTTTGGTGATGCCTCATTGTAAATATTGTATTGTATTTTCCTGAGAGTCACAATTTTCTGATTATCAACAAGAATGACTAAGTTTTAAATATTGTTTTGCATTTTCTTGGGAGTCATAATTTTCTGATTATCAACAAGAATGACTAGCTTTTAAAGACCATGATCTTCTTTGAATATTTCAGTGTTGAACTATTCTTCTTTGTCAAATTGTTTATTATAAAATACTTATAGGTTGTGATTTGTATAAGAACTAAATCTTGGCTTCAAAGTGTGTATTAGATAAGAAATTCTGATGGCAATAATTATCTAGAATGGCAATGAGATCATTGAGTGAAAGCAATATTATTGCAAACTGACCCAAGTCAATTTAGTGTTTTGTGAGAAATATCACCATAAATTCTGTTATCTACTAACAGATAGATTATTTTTAGAGTCAAATATTGAGGTTAAGGTTTGTGAAAAATTATGTCCGAGGTCAGATTTCTCTAAGCACACAAGCATTACTTATAAGGAGAAAAAGTAGTCACATGCCTGATTCATGCTTCCAAAAATGTCCATTTGCTGACTAAGACACTATACATTAGCATGTGACATGAGGACTATTTGGAAACAGGTGAAAAACTATGTAGACAGAAGGGCCAGCCAGACTTGCAACTCAAAAAGTGGTAGATTCATCACAAAAAGAAGGGATGTAGGATGAACATGTTGCTGGAACTTGCGTACTACTTTAAGAGCACTGGTTTGTCTAGATTTAATATCTTTTCTATGCATAGCTTAAGACATCTGTATGATAATTCTTACCAATCAAATTTCTGTATGCTCATTCCAGTGACAAAGAACTTTTATCATTTTTCTGCTAACTTAAATGTTAATCTTATTACAAAACTTTAAACAATAGATTTCAATGATTGCATTCATTCTTACTCCATTGATTCCTGATTGAAGTATAACATTATCAGAAGCATTGGTTCCTAATTTGATTACTTTACATATTAAATAACTACACCCATGTTTTACATTAAAATCATGAGATAGGTATAGTATGTTGTATCCTGAAATATTTTCATGCAAATTGCTACACAGGAGCTATAATGGAAAAGTAGTGACACTACTTTGGCTGTTCATCCAAGGCAAATGCTGGTTCCAGACCTAGACTACAATATGCTGGTGGTCACCAAAAGAGAAGTCAATGAGTTATATGTTCCATAACAAGGACAACATAAAAATGAAATAACATGGAGAAAATTCAAAACTGCTCTTTAGTTGTCTTTTAATTAGCTGTGACTTATTTTTCTGTTTTCATATATTGACTCTAGTTTCTTTTTTTGTTTTGTTTTGTTTTGTTTTGCTTTGTTTTGAGATAGGGTCTTGCTATGTAGTTCTGGCTGTCCTTAAATTTACTAGTCTTGGCTGGGCTCAAACTTGTAGAGATCCTCCTGCTTCAGTCTCCCAAGTGCTAGAATTGCAGACATGAGCCACCATGCCTGAACTCTGACTCTAGTTTCAAAATCTTTGTGTGATGGTTAGTTTTCATTGTTGCCTTAGCTGGATTGAGGCCCATCTAAAGAACTGGTAAAACACGACTTCTGGATGTAAGTGCAAGTACTTATGGGGGAAGTTAACATGTGAGTCTCTAAACTGAGTAGGGAAGACCTGCCTTTGTGTAGGTAGGCACTATGCAATTAGCTGAGTACATGGATAAACAAAGAGGAAGAGGAAAACTAATTTTCTGACTTTTTTATCTTTCGTTCTCTCTTTCCCTCTCTCACATACTGCATGTGTACATATGGCACCTTTTCCTTCTGCCTTCCAAAATGAAGTGATAGAGCAAGAAGTTCCTCCCCAGATGCAGGCCTTTTGACTTGAGACTAGCCAACATTTACAAATGTTAATAATTAAATCTCTGTTCTTCACATACTTTCTAGCTTCTGTTAGAGCAGCATAAAATTAAGACATCTTGTAAAGGTCTCAGCACAAGTGTGACTGCTTTTCTAGTCTCTAAAATATTGTTTCCTATTTTCCATTGAATTTCTTTTTCTTCTTTTGACATTGTCTTCAAAAAGGTATGAGAAGATATGTTATACTATAGACACTATATTAGCAGAGGAATAAAATGATACAAAATGACTTTAGCCTCAAAGAATTCAGTCTTATGAGAGTTGAAAATCCAGTAGGGTAAATTCTAGCACAAAGACACAATGTACTACATCCAGTGAAAATTTTTATTTCTGTGATTGTTTTATTCCAAAATATGATTCACATGCAGTTAAATTGTTTTTGATGTCATTTATCATGAAATATGCTTGTTAAAATTTTATTAAACCGATATAATTTGCCACTTTAAAATAATTCTTTTTTAAGAGTAGTGTTTTAATATATTGAAATCAAATACAGATCTCCCAAATGCATAGAATATATGAAACTGTTGCTCATTGGAAGTGGATTCAGACATTGTTAATAAATCACCTCTCTCTCTCTCTTTTCTCTCTCTCTCTCTCTCTCTCTCTCTCTCTCTCTCTCTCTCTCTCTTTCTCTCTTTCTCCCCACCTTTCTGAACTTGGTTGGATATAGTCTCAAAATTATCAACATAGAACTCTTAGAATTTGGTCATTATCAACCACTGTTAGAAATTAAATGAAGATCATTTGTTATCATTGATAGAGTTATACAAAACAGTAAGCATAAAATATATTGAAATATTTTGAAAGTGACATTTGGCACAACAGATCTTGGATCAACTTGCATAGCCTAAGGTTTTCACTCTTGATGTTTAAAAGAGCTTTATAAAACATATACCCTGCTGTTCCTTTTCAGAACTAAACCAAATCTGTTCCTCAATGAGCAGCAAGTTCCCAGCAATCTAAAACTTATTTCATGTAACCTTTTAAATAAAAACCTTTAAAGAATATTTTCCACAAGTTTCTTTTTGCTTTTTTATGTGTTTCTGCTACCCTTTTATGGGTGACACAGTTTCACTATGTGTTTTCTAAATTGGGCTTTGACATGTTACAGCTTTGTCCCATTCAGCTTCCAGTTTGGGCTATTTTTTAGAACAGCTATGCTTCATCATCTTTTCATTTGCCCAGAGAATACTAAATGGTAACCTGCTGTTATGCTGCTGACAAAGAAAATTAGGTGCTGTGATTCCTGCATAGTGCCCCAATTACAAGCAAGGAAGGCACTTACCAAGCAGTGTTTGCCCTGATGTGTGGGAAAATAGTTGTCTCAAAAAAGGCATTCATGTCTGACTGCATATATTCGTCATCATTTAAAAATTTAAAAAACGGAAATAAATACCTAAGTTTTTGTGTCAGTGCATATAGACATTACAATGTGAGTTTTAAGCATGAGGTTTGTATAATATTATGGTTTGATCTGTGGACTGAGTGTAAATTTTATAGCTGATCTTGCATATGTTAAGGCATCTTTATACAAAAAGGGAATGGATTAGAGAACTCTACTTAAAGCAAATATTTAGAAATATGTATTTACTTGCATATCACATGTTGAAATATTTGTAAAAATAAACACGTGACAAATATATGTGTGAATATAAATATTGCTATGCCAGCATGTATGCATTTACATTACATGCAGATGCTCTTGTATTTTGGGCTGAAAAATAATGTAAGTGTTTCTGATTTTGTAGAAATGACCAATGAGTTCAAAGTTGACTTCTTTTTGCACAGTTATTAACTTTTGTTTTCTGTTTTTGTTTATACTTTTTCCTCACTTGGCACAAAATGAATAGTTAATGGCATTATAGTGTGTTTGAGGAATTATATAGAGGACTTTACATACTTTCATTTTATTCATCAGTTAACCCTGTGAAGTCATTAGTATTTCCATTCTGTGGCTTTAAGAATGTTGAGAAGACGATTTGGTAGCTGATGCAAAATTCAGTAAAATAATGAAGTCTGAAATCTAGAACTACAGTTGATAATCCTGGATGTCTGCTAGCAAGTCACCTTTCTCTATATATAATCTGAAAAAATGGTGCCACAAGGACATTTTCTGATGAACCTTTATTGTGACACTAGTAAACTAAAAGATGAAAATTTGCCCCCCTCTTCTGACACATTTTGTTTTGTTATAGTCCATGATTGTTATGGTTTGTGTTCTGGTGTAACCTCCCCTTCTCGCCCAAATTTCATGCAGTCATAGGTGGAACTATTTCACAGGTGGGGCTGGATCTAGAGTGTGTGATGTGGGATTGATTCATGGTGCAGTGCTAGGCACAAGGTCACTAGAATAAAGAATGATACCACCCTAAGTGCTGGGAGTTTGGCTCAGTGGCTTAATCACCTGTTTGGCAGGCGTGAGGCTGTGAGTTCAATCCCCGGTGCTGAAAAAAAAAAAAAAGATACCACCCTAAATATTGTAGCTAAAATATAAAGAATAGAAAGAGTGTGGTTGCTCCCTTGCTTTTGCTGTCTTCTACCTGCAAAGAACTGTTTCCCCTCTATGATGCCTCTGCCATGTGCCACTCTGCCTTGGAGTCACTCAACTATGGACTAAAGAAACCAGTGCAAACTGTAAGCCTTTAACTTTGGATGTTGGATATTTTATCTTAGCAATAAGAGAAAAGTAACTGAAACAGAATTTGGTACCAGAGAAGTGGAGTTGTTGCTGTGACTGTACTTGACCATGTGATTTTGCAGCATTTGGAGATGATTTTTGGGAAAAGGAAGGTTTGGATAAAAACATTTGAAGATGCTGGCTGAAAAAGCAAAGCTGGTAAACCTGAGGCTTATTTGACAGGTGATTCTGAAGAACCAGAAGACCAGAATACTGATAGAAATTCTGCTGGAAAAGACCAGGCTCAGGAGATTTCTGCTAGGAAAAAGGAATGCATTGGTTGTTGGACAACAGATAATGTGTGTTATGCCTTGGCAGAAAGTTTGCCTGTACCTTGCTTATATCCAGAGACTCTGAGACTGAAATTAAGGGTGGCAGACAAATTAATCTGACAGAAGAAATTTCAAAACAGTCTAATGTTGAGGTGGTGGCATGACTACTATTGGGAGCTTTTAGACAGATTTATGTTGAGAATCAGGAGCAAAGAGCCCAGAAGAATGATTTAAAACATTTTGAGTTTAGCCAGAAAGGAGGTTCCAGTAAAACTCTGAATGCAAAGGTAAAGCAGAGAAAATTCTGCTTGTTGAGAAGGAGCAATAAAAGAGAAAATATGTCCTAAGGGCATCACAACAAGCAGCAGGGCTCCATCGTTTGCAGCCTTAAAATTGCAAAAGTGAATTGCTTGGAGAAGAGAGTCCCAGAGTACCATGTTCCAGAATGGTAAACTGTCTTGGTTGCTTTTCTTTCATTACTAGAACAAAATACCAGACACCCAAAATTAAGGAAGGAGAGGTTTATGTAGCTCAAAGTTTGTGGAGGTTTCAGTACATAATCAGCTGGCTCTGAGGCAGAGTAGCATGGCAGAGGTACAACAGTTCATGGCAGTGGCAGCTGTCAAAAGCAACACAAGCAAAAGGGACAAAAGGGAGGAGAAAGCCTCTTTAACCCCTTTATATTGAATGCAGAATATCTGCCAACTACAGCACTAAATAACAAACCAGCTGCAAACTCTAGATTGAGTCACCTTCCCCTACATGAACCCATGAGGCTTTGGTGGAACATTCAGACACAACACATAAGATTTTGCCCCTGCCCCCCGCAAAGACTCATGCACATCCCTTTATGCAAATGTCATAGTCCATCTACAAAGGCATTTAGTCCATCCCATCACATAAAGGGATGTCCTAACAGTTTCAACATTGCTGAAAAGTCCAAGTCCAAACTTTCCTCTGAAATTTAAGGCAAACTCTTAGCTTCAAGTCCCTGTACAAATGTAAAGAAAGATAAACACTTCCAACATTCAATGGTGCAGGATAAACATTTCCATTCCAACAGTTACAAACAGGGAATACAAAGGAATGGGACCAAAGCAAGTCCAAAATCCAGCAGGGCAAACATAAGTCCTGTAGTTCCATGTGGAACATTCACAGCAATCTGTGGCAAGTTGTGAGTTCCAAATGCTTTGTGTGGCTCCAGTCCTGCAGAACTTCTGATGGTTATTGCTCCTATGGCTTCTCTCTTGGGTCTGCTTTGCTGCTTCCTTACAGGTTTCCTCAGATGATCTATGTTCTCAGTATCTCCAAATTTCTACAGTGTCCATTACACCTTTGACCTCACCCTCACAGCTTCACACATTGCCTCCTCAGGGGCACACTGCCTGGGAGCCTAGGCCTTCTTTTGAAATCTGGGTGTGAGCCTTTTTAATCTCATAGCGTTAGCATTCTGCATGCACCTAAAACCAGCACCATGTAGATGATACTAAGGTCTACTGTCAGCTAGAGCAGTAGCCAGGCTTTCTTCTCTCTTTGCTCTAGGGGTTGAGTGCCTGGATACCTGGACACTCTGAACCTGATTCTGAGGAACAAATTATCTATGCTGCTGCCATTCTGGAACCTGGTGCAACTGTCACCACCACTCTGGAACATAGTGTGGCTGCTGCCATTCTGGAACATGGTACTCTGTGGCTTTCTCCTCAAAGCAAATTCTTTCACATTTTCAGTTTTTAGGCTGCAAAGGATGGAGACTTGCTTCTTCTTGTGATGTCCTCAGGCCATCTTTTATATTCTCCTGTTCCTCCTCAGCAGTTGAGATCTCCTCAGCTCTATCTTTGCAGTCCACACCTTTACTGGAGTTTATTTCCTGGACAAACTCACAATGTTTTAAATCATTCTGCTGGGCTCTTTGCTCTTGATTCTCAACATAAATCTGGCTGAAATCCCCCAGCAATTGCCATGCCACAATTTAAATATTTGGCTGCCTTGAACCTTCTCCTGCCAGCGTAAATAATCTCTCATTCTCAGTCTTAGGCAAAGTCTCTGTAAATAGGCAAAATACACACAAACTTTGTGCCAAGCCACAACATCCATTGTCTAGAGTTCAATAGCAAATGCAATCCTTTCCAGCAGAAACCTCCTGAGCCTAGTCTTTACTGGCAGGATTTCTATCAGCCTTCTGGTCTTCTGAGCTCTGATCAGATTCTTCCATACAGAACAGCCTATGGTATTCCATCTCTACTCTTTTGGGACACATCTCTGAATCTTTCCAAACTCTCCCCACAAGCCATTTCCAAAGGCTCTTGAGTCATATGGTTGGATATAGTCGTGGCAAAGACCTCACCTCTCTGGTACCAAATTCTGTCTTGATTACTTTTCTCTTTTTGCTGAGGCAAAATACCCAACACAAAAAAATTAAAGAAGGAAAGGTTTATTTAGCTCACAGTTTGTGGAGATTATAGTCTGTACTCAGCTTGCTCCAAGACAGAGTGGCACCTAGCAGTGGAAGACAGCAAAAGCACCAAGAGCAAAAAAGGGAGGAATGCAGGGAGAAAACTCTTTCTGTCCCTTACATTGTATATAGGTTTCTCATCCTAGGGTGGGTGTAGCACTCAGCCCTATAATCCCAGCATTGGACCATGAATCAATCACAAGTTGTAGAACCGTTACCCTATGACTGAATGATGTTTTGGGGGGGATATCCAGACACAAACTGTAATATCAAGGGAAGTTGTTCTTTGTGATTTTGTTCAGAAGCACTGGACCTCTACAGCCAAGAGAGAAGGAAACCTGGTTACTGCTTCAGCTGGTGACAGACCTTGGAATCATTCATGTGGTACTAGGTTTAGGTGCGTGAAGAATGGCAGAGTTGTGGGGTCAGGAAGGCTTCCATTCAGATTTAAGAAGACAGCCTGGAAGGCTGTGCTCCCAAGAGGACAGTATGTGAAGCTGTGTGAATCTTGAGGCACAGTGGAGGTCCCAGAAGGTTGGAGAAGTCAAGAACATGGATCTTCCAAGGGAATCTGCAAGAAGTGTGCAAAGCCAGCCAGAAAAAGAAGCCAGGGGAGCTATGGCCAGCAGAAGGGCCATAGAGCCAGAGCCACCCAAGCCCTTTGGAGTTCACAACTTGCCACAGTATTCCAGGAATTCTGGAAGTAGAACTGTGGGATTTAGTGTTTGTCCTTCTGAATTTTGGTCTTGCTCAGTTCCCATTCCTTACTATCCTCCTGTTTGTATCTTTTAGAATGGAAATGTCTGTCTTGTGACTTTGGAAGTGTTTGACTTTCTCTTCCTTTATAAAGAGGTTTGCAACTTAAAGTTTCCTTAAATTTCAGAGTAACCTTTGGACTTGGACTTTTCAATAATGCTGAAACTGTTAGAACTTTGGCAACTCTTAGACCTGTACTAAATGTCTGTTATGATTGATACATTGTATCAATTTGAGAAGTTTAACTAAGTAACTCAGCAGGGAGCCAGGGTCCTCAGTTGGTAATCAGCCTGATCCTGTGCAAGAGAAGGGCATGGAAATGGTGTGGTTGGATATCCTGCTTACAATGCAAGCTATGAAAAGAGGCTTGTTCCCCTCCTTTTTTCTCTTGCTGCTTCTGCTGTCTTCTGCCATCTTGAAGTGTTGCCCCTGTGCCACGCCACCCTGCTTTGGAGCCAGCTGAGTATGTACTGAAACCTTCACAAACTCTGAGCTACCTAAACCTTTCCTTCCTTAATTTCAGGTGTCAGGTATTTTGTCTCAGCCGTGAAAGAAATGTAGCCAAGGCAATGCCTTTTGCTTAAAGGGACGTTCATGAGTCTTGGGGACCAGGGGTAGCGTGTTATGGCTTGTGTCTAGCTTTCCTGTCTTGGTTACTTTTACTTTTCTCTTATTGCTGGGGCAAAATACCTGACACCCAAAATGAAGGAAGGAAAGGTTCATTTATCTTACAGTCTTTGGAGCTTTCAGTCCATAATCAGCTTGTTCCAAGGCAGGGTGACATGACACTAGGACAACACTTCAAGGCAGTAGCCAGGGCAAGAGGGAGGAGAACAAGTCTCTTTTTCTCCGTTATATTGTACACAGGCCACCCCCACTCCAGGGTGGGCATAGCATTCACAAAATCTCCTTGCACAGGATGAGGATATTTGCAAAGTAAGAAACCTGGCTTCCTGCTGAGTCTCTCAGTTAAACTTCTAAACTTCTCAAATTGACACAATGTATCAAGCATAACACTCCCCTCCCTCCAAAGCCTTATGCAGTCATAGATGGGGTTTTCAGAGGTGACTAGATCTAAAGTGTGCGACACTGGAATTGATTTATGGTGCAATGCTAAGTTCAAGAACACTAGGATTAAAGGTGTGAGTGCTACCTAACTTAATAAGCCTGTGTAAAACATAAAGAATTGAAAAATATGGGATCATCCCTTGCTTGCTTTGTTGTCTTTTGCCTGCAATGAGCTGTTTCTACCCTATGCTTGTCTGCCTGTGCCACCCTACCTTGGAGCCAGCCAACTATGGACTAAAATCTCTATGAAATAAATTTTTCACCCTTTTTTTGGGGGGAGGGGTTGTCTCAGCAATAAAAGAAAAGTAACTAAGAAAATGGTGATTTTTTTTTATTTTTTATCATATTGTTGAAGCTTCTTTATATAACTTTCATCCTTTAATTATCCATCCCTAATCTTGTTATCTGAATTAAGACTCTTCATACTTCCAAACTGTGTGAATCTCATTTTTTTCAAAACCTTTGCTCTTACTGTCTTCACTATTTGACCAGCAATTTGTTAATACCACCTGTCTTTAAAAAGCTGTTATTCAAATGTAGGATACATAACTTGAAGTATGCATGTATTTCTTGATACATAACCATGAGTTAAAAATGTGTATTTTCCTTAGCTCTGCAGTAGAATTATACTTCTGACTTCTTATTTTAGCTTTTTATATGTGGAATTTTTTGGCCCCATCTCTAAACTGAATGAGTTTGTTAGTAAAGACTATATCATCAACTTCTTTTTGACTCCCATACAGTTTAGACCTACATTAATACCATAAAAAGTGTTTTAAAATATTTGATTGATTGAACTTAATGCAATACTCAGTTGTGTTAGAGTCAATCTAGTGCTAGAGACATTAGATTGCTCTACTTGCTATACCACCATGATTGACATTAAATTTTGCAAGCATGCACGTGAGTGGCTCAAAATAATTCCCAGTGTATCTCAAGTCTGATGACATTGGTACTACTGCCTTTCCAGAAATTGATGGAAAACATCAATTTTTCCCTGTGGCAGTTTTGCCAATTTCATATAAAGTGAAATGTGGGTGTAGCTCAGCAAACAAACTAATTTTTTTTTTCAGAAAAACGAGTCTGTTAACAAGTAAGGTGGTATGCTTCTGAAAAACAAGCACCCTGAAAATGATATAATTCTTAAATTAGAGTGAATATCTGAGCTTTGAAATATATTGACTTAAATTCCAGGCTGAGTTCAGTTGCTTTGAATAATTTATATTTGCTACACTTTTTCTGAGTATAAGGTGAAAGTCATTTTGTTTATTCTAGGAAAAAGAACAGAAAACATTTAATCTGGCATAAAGCACCTCTAGAAAGACTATTATGTAACAATAAATACCTGTGATAAGCACACAACACTAAAATTTGGGGAACTGATTCCTTTACTCATAAAGAGAGATTAAATATGGACAGTCAGTTGTGATTATTGGTAAAATAGGAGCATTTACAAACTGTACTGTGGCTCAAAGCTGTACGTTCTAATATTGGTCCTGTAGTTAAGACAAAAGCAGTTAAAGAAACTTCTACTAAGATCTGAAAGGTGAACAGATGTGAAAGCAAGACTATTTGAGTTCATTTAAAAACTATAGTCAAGCCCATAATGTGGAAGCATATATTATATAAAGCACAAGTCAGAAGGGATACATTTGGTAAGACTTCAGATGCTGAGATACTTAGTTTGTATATCTTAAACATTGTCTTAGTTATCGCTGTCTCATTGCTGAGGCAAAATACCCAACGATCAAATTTAAAAGGAGGAAAGGTTTATTTAGCTCGCAGTTTGTAGAGGCTTCAGTCCATAATTGGCTGGATCTAAAGCAGGGTGGCACATGGCAGAGGGCAACTGTTCATGCTGATGGAAGATAACAAAAGCAACAAGAGAGGAGGGAGAATAAGCCTCTTTCTGTCCCTTAAGTTGTATGCAGGTTACCTATTCTAGGGCAGGTTTTGCCCTTTTACCCTTAGTCTCAGCATTGGACAATGAATAAATCACAAACTGCAGATTTAGTCACCTCCAAAAAGCCTGTCCCCCATGACTGCATGAGTCTTTGGGAAGACATCGGACACAAACCATAACATATATTTAAAATATTTTTACAGAAAGTGAGATTCTATTTAAACAAGACCCTGTAGTAGGCAGATAGCACAGGCATGGGTGTAGACTAAAGGTGGAAGCAATGAAGTCAGGAAGCACAATAAGACATTTCTACCAGTGAGACATAACTAGGTAGAGAAAGTAGACACTAGAGTAGACTTTTTGAGATGAAAAGCCCTCAGAAAGTTTAAATGTTCCTCCCCTACTTATAAAATTGGAAACTTCAACATTTGCACTATATATAAAAATGTAATTATGACTAAGGAAATGAGTTAAATTGGTAGTTTAATATGATCTTAAAACATTCCAGTAAGAAAAAACTTCTAGGAAAGTTAAATTATGAATTAAGATGACATTACTTAAATTTTTTTTCACACAAATGATTATAACAATGCTTCTATTCCTTCTCAAAATACTGAAGCACTGCAAATGTATCCTGCAGTCAATAGAGTCTGGAAGGGAACTTTCTTGCGTTTGCTACTCAAGTTCATTTTTCAATGGAGGGGTGTAAGGAGCCATCCTCTGGGGTACGCTGTGCCACGGGTGTGCCTTAAGACCAGCGGCCTGTATACAGGAGTCAGGCCTGAGTTAAATTACCCCGCCCGTCGAGTGGAGCAAGATGGCGCCGGTTTCCGGCTTCCGGATATTCCGCTTTGCAGTAAACAACCCCGCTTTAGATAATGTCTGCCTGGCTGCGGATGATGCTAACCAATGAAAATGTACCCCCCGAGATGATCTGATTAGAGGATGAATCAGTATTTATGTGGGTTCCCGCCTTGCGGGGAAGGAGAAGCACGGAAGGAGCCGTCTCGGACGGACGCATGTGAGGCTTCTCGGGGCGTATCTCGCCAGGGACGATTAAAAGCTTGCCTACCACTGCCACTGTGTTGTGTGTCTTCCTGCCGGCCGGGACAGGCGCGCGACAGAGGGGAGTCCAATCAAATTAATTTAGTTCTCTATGCAGAGAAATTAAATTTAAAAATTTGGCCAATCTGCTTCCCAAGTAATTTTTCCAGCATTTGTTTTGGAATTGGTGTGACTTACAAACTGTCAGTGGTCAGACAATTCTGGTGATGTTGGAATGACCCAATTCCCCACTTCCCCTTTCTCATCCTTCAATAAGCATAGTACACCACATGATTTTAGTGTATAAATCCCATGGTGAGCTTCTTAGGGTGGCTCAGGTGTAGCACACACTGCTCTATGAACACTGTGCAGCTCTCTTGAGGCTTGGGGAAGATTCACAAAGAATCATACTCTGTCATCTTTCACTGCCTCTCTGTATGTCATAAATCTGCTTAATGTAACTTGTATATTAATGTGTTCTATTTTACTAGATTCAAAAAAGATGATTAACATTAAAGACTGAAACTACTTCATGTCAACTAATTTCTACTCTCATATATTAATGCCCCAATATCTCTTATCAAATAATTATCTAAATATTTTTAATCATATATGTGAATATATTTAATGCTACCTCATTGGTAATTTAGGGGTAATTTGAGAATAACTCTGACTCTACCCATTTTCTAAAACACTCTTCCATGCCTCTGACTCTAGGATGATGTCAAAATTTACATTCTGATCTATTTAGGAAGTCTTTTAGCACTCTTAGCTTTGCTGTCTCTTATTTATGTGTTATTGATTTTTCCTTACACAAATTTTTCACATAGATCTATTCATATCCCTTGGACTTTTCATCATATGAGATTGTTTTATAATAGTTCTAGGAGGAAGATGGACTGATTCCTAAAAATAAGTAGGTATTCTGGGTTAGGCCTATGTTCAATATTGCATGCACTTAGAGATTTAGGGTGCAGATAAAATTTCTGAATTCTAATTTTCTTAACCAAGTGGCTTTAAATCATACATATGTTACTGGGTCAAGGGGAACAAAGGCCAAAATCGGTGTTAACAAGATTGCATTTTTTCTAAATGTTCTAGGAGAGAATCGGTTTCCCAGTTTTTTTCTGTTTCTGTTTTACATTCCTTAGGTTCTGTCTTGTCATTCCAAAGTTTATCCATCATTGCATCGTCTATAACTGTTACTTTTGATTGTAAACCTGATAGAATTTAGACATGTCCTGGAAATTAGTAAAGCACACTTTTTGGTGTGTAGCAAGAAGAGAGTCTTCCTAGAGATGATTGGCATGAAGGCCAGCAAACTGAGGCGATAGTAACCTTCCTCATTGTGCACCATCTAATAGGCATGAAGCCCATAGAATGGAAGAGGAAGAAAAAGAAAGTAAGCCTGCCTTTGAAAAGTTCCATTCTGCTTCATTGGATGTGTCTTTTGCCACCACTATTGCCTTCCAAGTTTCTTCAGTCTTGAAAAGTGAACTCACACCTGCAACTTTCTAGGCAGTTCTGGGATCCATTAGTCTCAGACTGCCACTGGATCCTTTATCCCTCTTGCTCTGTGGACAGCAGCTCCCTAGACTGAGGAGCTACTAGATCCTTTGTCTCTCCAGCATGCACTGTGGACTTTCCCATCTCTGACCCTGTGAGCTTTGCACTAATACACATGTATGTGGATACATACATGAATATTCTGTTTTTCTAGAGAACCCTAATGAATATATCTTTTATGTTTGACCCCCCAGCTTTTCTCTCATAAGAACACTTGTGAGTCCTTGAGGCTGAAGTAGGAAATCCAAGATAATATCCCCATTGCAAGATACATAATTTAATCACACTTCAAAGTCCATTTTACTATGCAAAGTACTAGCAACTGGTTCCAGTACACAATTTTATGTCTTTGGTCTGGGAACATTTTTGTCTGTGCCTCTTGTCTTTAAGAGTTGGGAAAAGTATATCTGTTTACTTATTTCCATGATTTATCATTAAGCTCATATGAGATAATTTATGGCACAGTTTTTTGCAAAGAATAAAATGTCACTTACTATAGATGAAACTTGTTCTTTCAAGTATTTCTCTTTAGTTTATAAAATGTATTTATATTAAACTAATATACACTTTAATTTCAATATTGTGATTCGTGTACAGTACTTTATAGTACAATGTGTCTGACCATAAGCCGGGCTTTTTTTTTTTGTCCCCAGAAAACTATATTGGGAACATAAGATAAGGGAAACTATAAGTCACAAAACATGTAATAGAGTATTGTTGTAACAAAGGAGATGAAGTAGTGATAGAAATCAGAAGAGGAGAAAATAAATAGACTGTCAAGTGTAGCCACAGATGCTAGCTAAATAATACTCTTACAGTATTATTTTCTTTATTTTTATAGCTACACCAACAACCATGTACTGAAAATATACAGACAATTTTCAAGTAACATAAATTCTGGTTTCAAGGGCAACGATGCTTGTCTGTTTGATATACATGTACACATATCCACCTGCCTGATACAGAATCAGATCCATCTGTTTAGATGGCATTGTGCCTGCCTCCAGTTTAAATTCAAAGAAACACATATAAAAGGAAGGTGAATTTTCCATCAATTTTTTTCATTTTTCTATTGAGGTCATACTGTGAAACATTAATTCCATGTATCAAAACAATCATAAAATTAATTATATTCCTATATTCATCACAAATGATGTAACAATGATGTAATAGATAGTAAAAGTTGTGGAAATGAAATTCAGGTTTAAAAATCTTTTCCACATGCTAATCACTTAATGTTTCTTTAATTTTAATTTTAAAGCAATATATAGTAAAATGAACACTTATTGGAATATAGCTTGATAAATTTCAGCATGGTTAGATTTATACAACTTTCATCACCTCTGACAATGGCTGATATATTTTGCTCACTATACTTTTTATGTATGTTTAGTAAGAATTCAAGATGTACAATGGTTTGGTAATTCTTCATAAAACTTAACATCTATTCAATATATCTACCATTCCTTTCCTAGAAATTTAGCCTAAAAAATGAAAACTGATACTTATACAAGATGTTTAAATGCATATTTGCTCTTAACTGGAAAAACTCAAGCATCATTCAACAGGATAATAAGTAGTGTTATATTTATACAATAAATACAGCTCAGCAATATAGTGGAACTGAGTGGCCATATATTTCCTGCCTGATCTAGCACAATGGTGTCTGGTATGAGGGACAGTGAGGATAAGACTTCTGAGATATTTCCAGAGGATCCATAAGACAAAACTGTTTTCATAATAAAACAGACACTCTCTGTCATTTTGATTATGTTAATATTCATACTGATAGCTGGGAGTGGTGGTGCATGCCTGTAATCCCAGAACTCAGGGGGCTGAGGCAGGAGGATTGCTGCATGTTTGAGACCAGCCTGGGCTACAAAGTGAGCTTGAGACCAGCCTGAACTGCATAGGGAGACCTTGTCTCAAAAGACCAATATATATATATATATATATATATATATATATATATATATATGTATATATATATATATATATATTCATACTGATAATGCAAGATTAGTCTCAACAAATTTAATATTGTAGCAATAAGTGTATTTGTAGACAATGTACTCATGATTATGATACATTTATATTGAAAAAGAATGCTGGTTTTCCTTTTAAGGTTCTTGTTTGTAATGAAAATACATCTCTCAGATCTCTAACTGTAGGCTCAAACTGCTGGAACCTTTTGACAACTCTTAGCCAGTCAGTGACTGAAGGTAGCAGCAATACTAACGCAAGCTCATGCCTGAGACTGTGGGTCTTCTCCTGAACAAGACTTTGACTGGTCAAGCCAAACGTTCTCTATGACTTAACTGTAGTAAAATGTGGTTTTTCCAACTTTCTTTGCCCTTATATGTGCATCACTCAGGGTCAGAAATACATAGCTTGCCTGTGATTGTTTAGTCGCCTTTACATTTTTTGTTATAGCTATTTCTTGTAATGTGTTTCTTGGAAGTCAAACCCTACATTGAAGTCTACTTTTCAGAATCCAATACACTGATGAAAATGTTTTCTTTTTAGTTTTATTAAATGTTAACCCTTAGGTGTAAGTGGGTTCAAAATTCTGTGTAGAAGGAATAAAAGTATATGTAAGGCACTTCTGCCATACACAATGAAATAACATAATTATTTCCTTTATGGAACATTACTTTTGCTCTAATAAGTTATTAACAAATAAAAAATGGCCATCCATATTTAGATATATCACAGAATTTGTTAAAGAATAAAGTTTATTGCTTTAAGAAAAAAATGATACAGATATTCTTTAACGATGAAGTTAAGTTCCTGTGACTAGATCACCAATTGCACGGGTCACTATATGACAAATTGAGCATCATAAGTACATCACAATATTCAGAGTAAAGAAATGGTCAAAGAAAACTCCAGCTTAATGACCTTGCTTTCATTTGCACAACTTTTATGTGTAGTACTATAACGCATAACAGAAAGCAAAACCAGTAAAGTAGTACACAGTACAATCAGTAAAAATTACAGTACTGTACTGTAGAAGAAGCCAACATAAATAAGGCTGAGCTGCAAATTAAATCTCTATCTTTTAACTCTAAATCTGTGTGTAAATCTGAACGACAGGTCATAACTCCAAATTGTTGTTTAACACATAGGCTGCCCAAGGAAGGATATTGGTAGCATTTAGGAAGGATAATCCAAGTTTACAAATGAAAATTGGAATTTTTTGAAACTTATTTACCACGAGTATGAAAATTTCCTTATTATTAAATGAATTCTGACACTATCAATGGTAAATTAATCACTGACTTTTTGTAGTTGTATAATAAATTATACAACTTTGACCTATATATTTGAAGAACTAAGTGAGTCAAAATTTTTAAATGACTAATATAAAATGTTGTGTAGTCATTCATGGAATGAAAACAATCCATTCAAAGTGCAAATTTATCAGTGACATCATCTGTGTATATATTTTAATAAAATATATTTATCTGCATTGACATAACATCATGTTTAGATACTGTTACTTTTCTTTTTAATTTTTAAATCTAACTTTTTATTTAAGAATACTTGTATTTAAAGAAAAGCTGTAAAGATAATATTGAATGTTCCTATGTGTTCTACCCCAAACACCCTACATTCAAATCTTACATAATACAATAGTTGCTAGCAATAATAGGCAAATATAGTCACTACCTATATTCATATGTTCTGTAATATGGGTTCAACTCATTGGTGTTGGAAAGTATTTGGGGGAAAAAGGAGTAACTACATGGAACATACACAGAATTCTCCATTATTTACTAATAGTATAATAAATATAATAATACAATGACTATAATATTTGCATTGTATTATGCTTCAGAAATAATCTAAGGATATTAAAGTACACAGAAGGATAAATGCATATATAGGAAGATGAACAGACAACACCATTTTAAATAAGGCACTTAAGTACCCATTGATTTTGATATTCAAAGGAGGTCTCCAATCAATCGCCCATGGTTAATCAATGGATAACTAGCACTTTATTCACATATGAATAGTTTCTATTTACTAGTTTTTATTTGCTAGTTTTTATTTACTACTCTATTTCAGGGTTCCATCTACTGAACTCTTCTGAATTGGAGATGTCTCCACTGCCATTTATTTTTACTCCTTTGTTTATATCAGTACAGACCCACCAACTTTGTTTAATCTTTTGCTATAAAATCATAATTCATTTATTTTATTACTCAATTGTTTCAGATTTGACTATTTGGACCTTTTTGACATTGATATTTGAGATTGGGTTGTGTATGTAAGAGGCTCTGGATTTAATTCACAAAATGTAAGAACAAAACAAAGGAATGGAAAATCACTTTTATGAAACAACTAGATGATACCACTAGATGTAGACAGATAAGAAATACTATAATTCTTTTTTCCAAAAATAAGCAATAAAAAGTTTTCAAAAACTGTAATAGTTAACCTGCTGAGGTTCTTTTTAGAAATGATCTTTTTCAAAGCTCAGATCATATTATACTTGCTGGTGAAAGACTGAACGCTTTCCCAGTAAGAACAAGCAAGCAAAACAAACAAGCAAAGAAGCCAACAAAAATGCATGCTTTTATCATAGCTATTTAACATCGTATTTGATGCACTTCAAAGCAATGAAGAAGAATAAAAAATAATTAAAACATGTCTAAGTTAAAAATCAACAAAACTATTTGTCTCAAAATAATACAAAAGTATAAATAGAAAATCATGCACAATGTTTTTGAAAAAGTAAGGAACTACTAGAGTTAATTAACAAATTTTACAAAGCTTTAGGATGCAAGATCTACACACAAAAAATCAGTTTTTGTTTTCCTTTAAATCAGCAATAAGCACACCAAAAGGAAATTAAAAGAACAATTCAATTTACACTTAAATTCAAAACAATAATGTACCTAGTAATAAATTTAATGAAGGAAGTAAAAGACCTGTATAGGGGAAAATGAAAACATTGTCTAAGGGATACTTACATAAGTGGAAGAACCATTAATGTTCAAAGATAGGAAGATTTAACATTATTTATGTATCAATGCAACTGAAGCAATCTATAGATTAAAAGCAATTTCTTCTCCAATTCCAATGGTTTTTATTTTAAGAGTAAAAGAAAACCTGTTCTCAAATGTACACATAATTGGAAGTAGTTCTGAGTAGCCAAACTAATCTTAAAGAAGAAAAATAAAATTGACAGTTTTATATCCCCAATTTTGAAACTTAGCACAAAGATATAGTAATCAGAAAGTTTTGCTATGAACATAAGAATAGACATACAGAGCAAAGGAATAGAATTGACAGAGGCAGTAACAAAAAAATTGATGAAAATAGCTTCATGAAATTAAATAGTGTTATGCATTAAAGAACATTATTAATAAAATGAAAATACAACAAAAACAGTGAGGGAACATTTTGCAAATTACATATCTAATAAAGATTCAGTGTTTAGAATACAAAATTACTTCTTGCAACTTGCCAACATAAAGACAAGTAACTATAAAAATTAGCAAAAAACATGAATATATATCTGTCCAAAGAAGATATGCAAACAGTTTTAAAAAGTACACAGGTGACAATAGAGATCTGGGTCTTATGAAAATGACAAATTATGCCTTAGTTACTATCCTCATTGCTGACACAAAGCTCCAAGGCAGGGTGGCATTGCAGAGGAGAAACTGTTCATGGTGAGCAGAATGTAGCAAACCAACAAGGGAGATGACCACAGCTCTTTCAATCCCTTACATGTTATCTAGGTTACTTAGGGTAGGTAGCACTCACATCCTTAATCCTAATGCCCCTGACCTTAGTATTGCATCATGAATCAATTCTAGCATCACATACTAAATTCATCTACCTCTGGGGAAAGAAAAAATCTATGACTACTTGATGCTTTGGGTAGGGGAGAGCATCAAAACACAAGCCATAGTATTCTATCCCTAGTTCCCCCCAAAACTCAGGCACATCCCTTTATGTCAAGGGCATTCAGTCAATCTCTAAGAGTTTCCAAAGTTCTAACGTTGCTGAAACAATTCTTAGCATTGAAACAATGTCATAGCATTGCTAAAAATTCCAAGTTGAAAGTCTTCTCTGAAATTTAAGAAAATTTTTGACTGCAAACCTCTGTACAAATGAAAAGAAAGTTAAATATTTCCAATGGAACAAGATAGACATTTTCATTCTAAAAGCTACAAACAGGGGGATAGCAAGGAATGGGAACAAAGCAAGATCAAATTCCAGCAACACAAACACTAAATCACACAGTTCTACTTCCAGAATTCCTGGCATTCTATGGCAAGTTGTGAATTCCAAAGGGCTTGGGTGGGTCTGACCCTATGGCACTTCTGGTGGCTGTAGCTCCCACAGCATCTTTCTTTGGCTGACTTTGCTCACTTGTTGCAGTTTTCCTTGGAAAATCCATGTTCCTGACTTTTCTAACCTTCTGGGGTCTCCATTGCACTCATAGCTTCACATGCTGCCCTCTCAGGAGCACACTGACTGGCCTTCCAGGCTGTCTTTTAAAATATTAGTGGAAGCCTTCTTAACCCTGCAACTCTGCCATTCTGCATGCAACAAAAACCAACATCACATGGATAATGTCAAGGTCTGCCACCAGCTGGAGCAGTAACCAGACTCCTTTTTCTCTTACTTGTAGGGGTCCAGTGTCTATAAATCAAATCTCAAAGAACAACTTCACTTGACCACTGCCATTCTGGAATATGGTGTTCTGGGGATCTCTTCTCTGACTAAAGTCTTTCACTTTTGCAATTCTGAGGCTGCAAAGGATGGAGTCCTGATGCTTCTTGTGATGTCTTCAGGCCATCTTTTCTATTCTATTGCACTTTCTGAGCAATCAAGATCTCTGACTATCTTTGCAGTCCAGAGCTTACTAAAGTTTCTTTCCTTGTCAAACTCAAAATGTTTTAAATCATTCTGCTGGACTCTTTGCTCTTGATTCTCAACATAAATATGGCTAAAAGGCCCCAACAGAAGTCACGCTACCATCTCAACATTAGACTGCCTTGAAATTTCTTCTTTCAGATTAATTAGTCTGGACCCGTAATCTCAATCTCAGGCAATGTCTCTGGACATACACACAATTCAGACAGACTTCCTGCCAAGGAATAGCACACATTATCTGTTGTCCAACAACTAATGCATTCCTTTTTCCTAGTAGAAATCTCCTGAGCCTGGTCTTTTTCAGCAGAATTTCTATCACCATTCTGGATTTCTAAGCTCTTCAGACTATCCAAATAAGTATCAGGTGTTACAGGTTTACTTTTTTCAGTAAAAATCTCTAACTCTCTTTATGCAAACCTCTTTCCCACAAACCATCTCTAAGTGCTGCTAAACTACATGATCTGGTACAGTCACAGCAACAACTCTATTTCTCTGATACAAAATTCTGTCTTAGTTACTTTTCTTTTATTATTGAGACTGAACAGCCAACTTCCAAAGTTAAAGTAGGAAAAGTTTATTTGGCTTACAGTTTGTAGAGGTTTCTTCAGTCCATATTTGACTGACTCCAAGGCAGAGTAACACATGGCCGATGGGCATTTCAGAGGAAAAACAATTCATGAATGGCAGAAGGTAGTAAAATAGAATGAGGCATCATAAATAGCTGGTAGGAGTCATGATAATTCTAGGTGCTCTACTTGTCAACACTCAGCACTCTCATTTTTTATAACTTTTCTAACAAGTACATAATAACATCACACTGTGACTTCCATTTGTATTTATCTGAAGACTAATTAAAGTGAGCATAATATCCTACACATATAAAGACATAAAAGCAATCAGGTTACTTCAAGGCACAATGAGTTATGCAACTAATTTTTTGGGTTATGACAAGGCATTATAGAATTATTTTGAATAGGGAACTATGAGGCACTCAGTGCACTTTTGGTGTGGCAAAAAGGGGAAGTTGTGAAATACAGGTTAAAAAATAGATGACTTGGATCACTAGAATAGATATCTCATTGTTTGAGATTCTTACGCCTAAGTTAATTGTACGTACATGCATCTTATGCAAATGTAAAAGATAAGTTGTAAGTGTATTTCTTAACCTGGAAATTTTTTTATATAGCTGCCTGTTCAAACTATGTGATTTCTGTTCTCAATGTTGTTTCTGTTTGCTTTTGATAACAGGTGAATTCCCTTTTTCCAGAGACCAATGCATTCCTTATAATAAATATGTGTTTTTCATCAGTATTCAAACCTCTAGGTACAAATGGGATTTTGTTTGTTTGGGTTATGCTTTACACCTCTTGGTTATTGCTTTGAAACCTTAAATGCTAATAGTGCAGGCCACAGGCATAACAGGCAATGAGCAAGTGAAGAACCGGTGGTAAAGCTCAAAAACTCTTGTTTTAGTTAACAGGCTTCTCAATGTATTGCTGCAGTCCACAGAGAAGGCTGGAGAAGGTAGAAAGAAGTTGCTATGTCACCTTTTACAGCATTGAAACAAACTCGGTGTCTCTTTTGACTTTAAAATTGTTCCTATACAGTTTATTTTATTTTTGTTTAATCAGATAAACAAGAGGGTTTTTCTATGGGAAAATAAAAATTCACTAATTTGAATCTCTTTTCATTCTGGCTTGACCAGTTAGAAGTTCTTTGTCAGGCCACATGCTTCTGCCAAATAACTTGGTCTAGTTTGGAAAATGATGTTTTAAATTTTTTTGCTGCCACTTCATTTTTTCAAGTTCATTCATATGTTTCATAGTTTTCTTTAAGGAAATATTACCATTTGTCTTTTCAGACATCATTTATTGATGTGGTTCTGTGTATTAGACCATGATAAAAGATCCAGTTATACAGACCTGTTTATCTTTCTTTAAACTATAAGGCAACAAACTATGACCTTATTAACTGAAAAAGGAGCAATAGGAAAAGAAACATTTTTATTCATGTTTTTAAATACAAATATTTGACATATATTTTGATAGCTATATAAGTAGAATTAAGCATACATCTAAATGTATGGATATGGAATTCATTCCAGAGGTTAAGATCATATATGCACCTGTTTGAATTATTGCCAAGTAGCTCAAAGCATGAGGTGGGTTGGTAATATAACAAGAGAATTTATGGAGTTGAAAAGAAGAAATAAATCTGCAGAAAAATGATGGTATTAAAAAAAGAGGAAGAGTGACAAACAGGCAAAATAAAAAGTAAAAAAGGAACAGTACTAGAAATAGATGCTGAATCTGAAAAAGATGAAAACTAATGGCCAAATAAACAAATCTCAAGTAAACAGAGACTTCAAAGACATGAATCACAATTAGTAACACAAAAGAGCAGAAAACAATGGTAGCAGAAAAAACAACTATAATTTTATAGTAGCCACGGGCACTGGCAACGATAGTATTTTCATTATCAGGAAGAATTTCAAGAGTGGTTGTATTAAACTGTTAGAATGAGCGAAGAGTAAGTACATTGAGACTAAGCTACTTTTCTCAAAATGTTTGCTTCACAAATACTTAAAAGTATAGAAAGAACTTCACCAAGATTTCATTACTTGGATTTTTAAGATGACTTTTTAGTATAAGAAGTTAAAAAATTTCCTTCAAACAAGAAGATGTGATAGGATGCTGAAAAGATATACCAGATATTTATTTATATTTAGTGACATCTCTGTTTTTCAGATCTTTTTTTCTCCCATGGATATAGCAAGGCTGACATCTTAATTTTCCCAAATCTCCAACCAGCAGACTTCTTGTCAGGTTCCCTCATGCATGGCTAAACATACATTGAGATGATAGAAAAGCAGTATAAGCCATTATTCCCCTCAGGCAACTTTGGAAAGCCATATGGAAATCATTGAACACCAGACATCATGATTTATCTGTCATTTTTAGATGCTGTCTGTGGAATCACTCACATTGACGCCGATACCAGATGCTCTGTGTGGTGGCATCTAGGAGTTCTGAACATTCTTCTGGGAAAGACCCAACTGGTGCTACCTGTCTCTCAGTCTCTGTCACACTGCAAATCCAGTTTCTTTAATCTGAATTCCACCTTCTGGGTTAACTTTAAATTTCCTATTTTAAGCCACTTCCTACTCAAAATATTTGAAGAAATTTTTATTTTCCTGAATAAACTCTAAATGATAAATTATTTATGACATGGAACTGTCACATTTAGTGAAGAAAACAAAAACCTCCTAGATTCAAAGTTACATTTATTGTTTTGACAAAACAAAATGTTTACTCTGGGTATTCGAAAGATGACAATTACTTCTAGATTTTTTTCTTCTGTAATGAATATGGCTTTTGAGGCATTTCCCCAAAAGAAATAAGAGAAATATAGTAATTTTTTGAAGAAACTCTACCTTTTCAATTTCCAGATTTGTATTTCCTAAATCTAGTCATTCTTAAAGTGCCCTGATGCTCTTACGATAGCTTCTTTTTCATTGTATTTAATATCCTGCAGACTGCAAAGTAAGAAAAACTTATTGATAAGTGTATCTAAATGTGGACTTTTAAGTTTTAGTTTCATTGGTACGTATTTTCAGTACATGATGATTGCATTCATCATAAAGAGTTGGTACATAATGCATCTTAATTTTTTATATCTTCTTCCACCCCTGCTTTCTCTCTCTCTCCATCTCTTGGTCTCCTTTGCTTTTGCAAAAGATCTACCTCACTGTTCATTTTGATCTTTTACTTATATTTGGGGTTTCTCATATTAAAATATATCATGTGATATTTAAGATTGTGTGTCTGATTTATTTCACATACTACTGTAATCTCAAGGTACATTCCTTTTCCTAAAAATGACTCAATTTTTTCTTTTATGATAGTGTTCCATTGTGTATAAATACAACTTTTTTCTTTATCCATTCATCTGTTGATAGACATAAAGTCCACTTCCAAGATTCAGCTGTTATGAGTTGTGTCAGATATGCATTTATCACTGTTATGTAATATCTTTGACCTCTTTGGGGAGGATGCCTAGAGGAGGAATAGTTGCATAGAAAGGAATTTCTAGTTTTAGTTTTTTGAGGAATCTCCATACTGATTTCTACACTGGTTGGACTAGTTTACATTCCCACCAGCAATATAGAAGGCTCCTTTTGCCACAACATATATTACATTTCACTTTGTCATCACAAATAGTCAATCTATAAAGTCATATATGGAAATTTTATTTTTTAGAACTCTAAAGGTATGCTATTTAATACATATGAAATATCTCCATTTTCCAAGAAGATTTGAAATCATGTGGGAATTAATTGATTGTACTTGGAATTCATTATCACTACAGTTAAGTATATCTAAACTAAAATGACCATTAGTCAGTTAAAACCCACTTCTTTTAAATTTTTGTGGTGATTCACAGTCATTGGTATTATCAGAAAATCTTAAAAGACCATTTTTCACAGTTAGTACTCTAGTCTATGACTATTTCATACTTTGAGAGATGATTTATTAGGGAATCCACATTGATTTTGTTCCTCAGCAATAAATTATTTCTTAATAAGTATATGCTTGGATAGTTGGTAGTTAACTGTATAAATTCTTCAGATACTTGCTTTGCTATAATTGAAACCTATTAGAATATCAAGTATGATAGAATTTCATTTGTAGTAACAGACAATAACGAGGGCATAGTCTATTATATTCTAAAAGGAGAGGAATTTACTATGTTCTTTACTGTATATTTAATAATGGTAAAAATGAGACTGAATTCTAGACAATGAATACTGCCATATGAATAAATAAATGATTGTCAAACATTTTAGCCATTGTGTAGTAGTAAGAATATTTTCCCCTATTAATTAGGTTTATAGACTGAATTATGTGGCATACATAAAATCAATTAATACACTATACTATACTATAATATATAGTATAATTAATATACTATATACAGCTTTCTCTTGATTCTCTATTTCTGCTCTTGGGTAATCTACTTAGTTTTCTGAATGTATTAAATTTATAGTCCTCATTAAAAAATGGAAATTTGATGTTCTGATTTGTAACTGGAAGCTGCATAGATTTGGTTGTGTATTTATAGTAGTAGATTCTCAATCACTGAGCCATGTAGGAGAGATATACAATAATGTAGCTAATATAAATGGTCACTAGGGATGAACACTTGAAGTTACAGATAATTTTGAGGTTTCATATCTTTAATTGTATAGTTATGGACCATAAAATTAAAATTGTAATCCTCATTTTATGATACATGCAAATTTGTTCATGGTGACCTTTATCCAAACTATAATTAAACAACCCTTAAATTATCCCATTAACAAGAATGCTTAGTAATGAAAGCTCAACGTGATATGAGATGTTTCATCATATCATCAATTTTTCTCTGTAATTATTTATTTACTGCAAAATTTTGGGAAAGCACAAGATACTAGGTAAATTGACTCAGTATGCAACTTTTTTACAAATGAACATTCAGTGTGATTGTGGCTGTAACTTTTACAGGTTTACCTTTCTACAGCTCCTTGATTCATATTTATGTGTTTATAGTGTTCTAAATACAATGAAAACTAAAACTACAATTAGTATTATTTTTCAGTTCATAGTCTTAGTGGAGTTTTAATACTTAATAAAGATTTAATTCATTTGTACTTACTTGAGAAGCCATTAATCATTTGGTAGATCAGATAAATACTTTATGTCAAAGAAAATCAAATGTGGCCAGCAAGAAATGTAGTAAAAACAAATTTCAAAGCATGACTACAATAAGGAAAAATATACCCTCAACATACAACTAGACTCAATTCCTCCCTTATGATAGTTTGTGAATAAAATGTATTTCGACTGCTGTAATTCATATTCTGCTCTAGTTATCTCCAAGAGTTATGGTTCTGTGACTTTGATAAGATCACACTTGTCATTAGACTCCTAGATCTTTCACCTAGGACCCAAGTTTGCCCCATTGAAGACTTTGTCTTTGCCTCTGTTGAATGATTGGTGATTCACTGGTGAGTCTGACTCACGAGGCATTACTCCAGTTGATGGTCATTGAAGCTTGGTGAACACAGGTGGTGAGTCATGAGTCTGACTATAGAAAATAGGTTAGGAAATCCAACAAACAGAGACCAAGTCAGAGTCCTAGGCATCTGTGTTTGAGGTTAAAATAGGGATCAGAGGCTGAGGTAATGTCCTTGATCATTTTGTTCATAAGCAGAAAAGTGTCTCTAGTTTAAAAAAATTGAATCTTATCAGTCAGTTGAAATCACCCCTTTCTTAGATATTTCTGACCATGCTCTTTGTCCTACGGAGTTCCCTCTGTCCACTGGATTTCCTGAAGGCACAATTTCACTCAGGTTATAAAATTTTAGTGATCTTTCTGGGAAACAAAGATACTCCCAAACTGACTCCTTTAAAACTTATTTCTTCTCTTAACCTCCACTCTTTCCTATTTTGTATCACTTTTGATTTTCTTTAATCCTTTCCTATGCCCCTTTTCAAAACTATTCTTCCTCTGTCACTCTGTCCATCACTCCCAAAATTTTCCTTTCCTATTCCAGCGCCTCAACACCCCACAGTCATTTGAAATTTTGAGGCCTGCCCATCAGGATTCGCAAGTGGTCCTGGGACCACCAAGGTTGAAAAGGAAAAAAAAATAGTTGGAAAGAAACTGGGTGGTTTGTCCAGTCAAACGGGTTTGGGAGACATCGAGAGTTGCTTGATGTACTGTTGTTCTTTCATTTAAAATGTTAACCATGCCTCTGTTAGTCTGAGCAAAGAGCTTTTATTTATTTATTTATTTTATCTTCTTGAGACAGGGTTTTACTGTGCAGTTCAGCCTGACTATGAACTCATTTTGTAGACCAGGCTTGATGTATTGTTGTCCTCTCATTTAAAATGTTATCCATTCCTCTGTTAGTCTGAAGTCACAGTGATCCGCTTTCCTCAGTGTCCTGAGTGCTGAGATTACCACCATGCCCAGCTCATGCTTCTGTCAGAATACAGAAAAGGAAAAAAGGAAACCCTAAAAGTCTCTCCAGTAAATATTAACAGTAAACACTATCATCACCATATTAAGTGAGCAAATATAACTTATTCTATATTTCAGAAATCCATAAAAATACGTTAACATAAGATAAGTTGAGTATTTTATATAAACTAGTGACTTTACATGAATGTGTTCACCTGGCTCACAGGTAGAATTTTATAATGAAAACTGTAAGATCTCTATTTGTGTGTACCTGTATGTTTATGTATATGTATAAGTATGTTTGCATTCATATGTGATATTTTTCTACCTCTGGAGAGCATATAAAATCTATAATGTACCTTAAAAGAGCTTTAATAAAACAGTTTTAGAAATAAATAATTTCTTTATAAGGAATCTAATCCTCTGAGTTATCAGCATGAAATATAACACAAGCATACAGTTCTATCCTACTTAGTTTTATGAAGCAAGGTAATATCATATCCACTACATGTTGAGATTATAAAAATTATAAATTCAACCTAGCCATTTACAATTATATCATAAAATCAGTTGCTTGAATTCATTTACTCTCTGTATATCAGGCAAAAGTAATATTAAAAATCCATACATTTAACATTTTTATTTTATTGTACAGTGTTTTGCTTTTTCTTTTATGAAGCTCGCTTATCATGCAGGTTCTACAAAAATAGTCAATGGGTAAGTTGAGATGGTGATTAACTATGCTTAATACCGTAATAGGTTGATCTAAAATCATTTCTAATAAAGGTTGAGATAAATAAATAGCTATACATAAGTTTCAGTTCATATACTTTTGCTTTCTTTTTTAAATGGTACAGATATATTAAAATATTTGAGTTTGTTAATAAACATATTAGTATTAGCAGACTGAAAAATGTACAATAAGGAAACAGATAGAAATACAATTGTGAGATGGTATATTTGGAAAGCTGTTATTATGCTGATAATGCAACAGTTAATCCACAAGTATCTATTTCTTAGTTTTCTTTGTAAGAAAAACATACTGACAGTTAAAAGTTATAACCAATATAGAAAAATGAAACCACTAAGTATAGAGAAGTAATTTTTATTAATATGTAAAAAATGTGGTTTTGTATATGAAAAAGTATACAAAGTATGAAATATGAAATTTTATTAAGTGAAAATGTGTAAAATTTATACTAAAATGAAATGACTGTCATTACAGAATGAGAAGGATGGAAAATATAAACAAAATACTGAAATAGATACAGACAGCTTTAGGTTTGGGAAAAATAAATGCTTTTGTATAGCCATACTGATTGACATCCAATTAATTTATTTGCAAGAATTTTTTTAAAGAAAGTTTTTTTTTCATCCTATTTGATCTGTGAAAATTTCAGAAAGTCCTTCAGTTTTCTAATTTCTATGACACTGTATTTATTTCCATATGTTACAGATAAGTAAAGAGCATTGCTTCTGGAAAACTCAAAAACCGTAGGATACATTCTACCAAGAAGCCTCTACATTCCAAACTGGAGCTTCATGAACCTGCTGCAGACACCAGCACCTTGTTGGCCCTGAGAAAGGAGAGAGGACTGGGTCCACTTTTGCTGTGTATATCATAGCCTCACTGGCCCAATGGGAGAAAAGAGAGGTGGCAGGAGCAACTAACAGAACACTAACTTAATAGTTATAGGCAGTTGAGTTAGTTACAAATATTATAGGCAGTCAGATAGGGTTGGGCCCTTGAAGGAGCCAGTGCAAAAGACCAGAAACCTTGCAAACTTGTAGGACAGAGACACCTTTGCTGTGGGCCAGATCTCAAGACAAAAGGAAAAACAAATGCAACCACACTCTAAGTATAAACATCAGGGATTGATATTCTAAGTAGGTATGGATCACTTTGAGGAATCCAGAAGTCACCATCCAAACTCCCTATAGAAAGAGTCACTGCTCTTTAAGTCTGTCTGCTTGCTACTTGACTCCCTTCCCATTTGTCCCTGATTTGGTCAATTTTACCTGAACAATTAATCTTATTTTTTGACCGTAGTTCTGTCCCACCTCACACCTGCCTGCCTTTCCAGTTCCCATGTTTTCCCCATCTTGGACCCATTTCTCCTCATGGTTTTGCTCTATAAAAATCCCTAGAAAAGACAGTCTCATTTCTTGTTTTTTCCTCTAATACAGAAAGGATATACATGTATAAGCTTATCTATGCCTAGAACTTCTCTTAAAGAGCTTACAAGAATTGATTTTATTACATGTGATGGTATGAACAACTACATTGAAGAAAACAAGACATTATGGCAGCCATTGCTCATTTCCTATCATTTTCTTGAAGTCCAATAGTGCTTTTATTCTTTGTTTTGATTGGCTTTATTCTGTTTTCTATTATTTGATTTCAATATGTGTGGAGGTATGGACAGCTATTTTGAAGAAAATGAGACATTATGGTAGCCACTATTGATTTCCTATTGCTTGGTTTTGAAGGCCCATAAGGCTCTCACTCTTTTGTTTTGATTGGTTTTATACTATTTTGTTTTGTATTAACTTATTGTGTGTAAAGGTATGGACAACTATTTTGAAGAAGGCAGGGGACTTTATGGTAGCCACAGTTGATTTCCTGTTGTCTTGTTTTGAAATCCTGTGCTATTTGCATTTCTTTGCTCTGATCTGCTTTGTTCTATTTTGCTTTGTTTTATTCTCTTTAAAAGAAAAAAAAAGGAAAAAAAAGAAAAGATATTGTTTGGCAACTCACTCAGGACCACTTCTGTCTCTCTCCCAGACAGAAGCTTTCTTTCTCTTAAAAAATATATTCTGCTCTTAACCTCCATTGTCCCTAAAATTCATTCTTCAATTTTAGAGAGCATGAACTTGTAAGGGACATCTAGTAGGTTGGGCGATTCATTCCCCCATATCAAGACCAACACCCGAGAGGTGAACTTTGCTCCAGGGCATAAGTGTTACTCTAGTCCAGAGACTGGATGAGAAACAGCTTGAGAGGCTTGGAGAGGGTGAATGCTAAACATGGACCTCCTGGGACTCTCGGGTAGGCTCCAGCTCAGACCAGGAGTAGTACAGGGATTGTATACTGTGTTGGGAGTCCAGCTTTGGTGGCTGTAATCTTAGAAGGACCTGAAGGAGATGTCTTTTAGACCAGTGCCATGCTTGAGCTTTTGCACCACTGCCTACATTTACCAGAAATTAGTGTTCTGAATTACTAAAGATCAATACTGAGAGGCCTAAGTGTCTTGACTAAAATCATAGACCTCATTGCTCTGGTTAAGGGCAGTCCATGAGTCGTTCTCTGGCTTTGTTAGTATCCAGTTGATATTTAATACAATTGCTATCACTGACTTTACTACTATAACCAAGGTGACATTTGATTTTCTCTGTATGCAATATCTGGATTGCTTGAGCATCACGAGCAACATCATGAGCAACATTGTAGCAAACTCCTGAAGAACTGGGCTCTAGGCCAAAAACTCCAGCATAACAAACAAACAAATAAAAATAAAAACATGAAAAACCAAGGCAACTAAATACCTCCAAAAATTTCCAACTTCTGCAAAACCAGTTCAGGGGTACTGAAGGAGAAGAAATCATAAGCCACACTGCAGAAAGATCTAAAGGGGTACCAATGCAGATAAAGCAGTTCAATAGGTGTTTGGCAAAACCAAAGAGTAATTAAATAATTGCCCTAATATAACAAATACTCAATGAGTCTAGAGAAGACACTAATAAAAGTGTAGTAAAGCAAAAGAAAGAGATGAAAAACATAAATGCTCAAACTAGAAGGGAACAGGAATCCCTAAGAAGGTTCTAATCAAAAGTACATGAGACTAAAATATGACTGAAAGTATGGGCAGCTGAAGCAACCAATGTGAAGACAGAGTGTCATATGTAGTGGAGAAGGCTATGGTCAATAATCAATTAATAAGAGACAAGAAAACCTGAGAGAAGAGCCAATAGCTCCTAATGATTCAAAGAAGAGTACTATAAGGATAATTAAAATGAATGAAAAATTGGAAGACACCACCAAAGGCATAAAAATGTCTTTATAGAAGTAATTGCAGAAAGCTTTCCAGACATAGAATAAAAATTAACATATAGATAAAAGAAGTGTGTAGTAGTCTGAAGAATCATGATTAAAAAAAAATCATCACATGCCACATAATATTTGAAATACTGCATATCCAACATAAACTAGATTGAGAAACAAAATCCAGTAGTATACAGTACCCAAGAAACACAAATATAAATTCATAGGCTAAAATTCAAAGCATCACTGGGCATGGTGGTACATGCCTATAATTCCAGCAATCAGAAGGCTGAGGCAAGAGGATTATTGTGAGCTCAAGGCCAACCTGGGCTACAAAGTGAGTTCAAATCCAAACTAAACTGTATAGTGGAAAATCTCTGTCTTGGTTGCTTTTCTTTCATTCTGGGACAAAATACCCAACACCCAAAATGAAGGAAGGAAAGTTTTATTTAGTTTATTTAGCTCACTGTTTGTGGAAGTTTCAATCAATAATCAGCTGGCTCCAAGGCAGGGTGGCATTGCACCAAGACAACACTTCAAAGCAACAGTCAGCAAAAGCAGACAGAACAAAAGGGGAAAGTGCAAGCTTCTTTTCTTCCTTATAATATATACAGGCCATCCCTCACCCACAGAGCAGAGGTAGACTCACAAAATCTCTGTTGCTTTTTTTTTGCACAGGTTGAGGATATTTACAAGTAAGGATGCTGGCTTCCTGCTGAGTCTTAGTTAAACTTCTAAATTTCTCAAGTTGACACAATGTATCCAATCATAACAATCCACCACTTGTCAACTTGACAATCAGACACTTTTCTTTAAACAAATTTCCAGATACAAGACACACTTATTTTTAATATTTCACAATTTGAACTTTGTAACACAGGTTGAACAATCCTTAAGAGCCAGTATTAAGCCTATCAACATTATATTACATTACAACCATAATACTTTGTCCTTGGACCCCCAAAGATTCATGCACATCCCTTAATGAAAAAGGCATTTAGTCCATCTGCAAAAGTTGCCAAAGTTCTAACAGTTTCAGCAGTGCTGAAAATTTCAAGAGATACAAGGTAAACCTTAATTGTACAAATGGAAAGAAAGCTAAACACTTCCACCATTAAATGGCATATGATGAACATTACCATTCCAAAGGGTACAAACAAGAGTATTCATAGGAATGGGGCCAAAGCAAGTTCAAAATCCAGCTGGGCAAATATTAAGTCTTATAGTTCCATGTGCACCATATGAAGCAATCCGTGGCAAATAGTGACTTCCAAAGGGTTTGGATGACTCCACCCCTGTGGTACTTTTGGTGGTTACAGATTCAATGGCTTCTCTCTTAGACTGGCTTTTCTCCCTCCTTGCAGGCTTACTTAGATGATCCACATTCCTGGCTTTTCTAAACTTCTGGGGTCATCACTGCACCCTTGGCTTAACACTCACAGTGTCACACATTGCCCTCTAAGGTGCACACTGCCTGGCTTCCCAGGCCTTCTGAAATCATGGTGGAAGCCTTTTAAAACTCAGAACTCTTGCATTCTGTATGTACCTAAATTCCATACCACATAGATGATGTGGAGGTCTGCTGCCAGCTGGAGCAGTAGCCATGCTTTCTTCTCTTTTGGTTGTAGGGGATGAGTGCCTAGATCACTGAGCACTTTGAGTCCAATTCTAAGGAGCAAATTTTCTACACCACTGCCATTCTGGAACATAGTGCAGCTGCCACTATTCTGGAACATTGTGCTCTGTGGGTTTTGCCTCAAAACAAAGTCCTTCACTTTTGAAATTTTAAGGCTGCAAATGTTTGAGACTTGTTGCTTTTTGTGATGCTTTCAGGTCATGTTTTCTATTCTCCTGCTCCTTCTCCACAATCAAGATTTCCTCAGCTCTATCTTTGCAGTCCACAACTTTATTGGAGCTTACTTTCTGGCCAAAATCACAATGTTTTAAATCATTCTGCTAGACTCTTTGCTCTGGACTCTCAACATAAACCTGGCTAACAGCCCCCAACAATAGCTGTGCCACAGCCCTAATATCAGACTGTCTTGAAATTTCTTCTGCCAGATTAATTAGCCCACTATCTTTAGTTTTATCTCAGGCAAAATCTCTGGAATTGAATAAAATGCAAACTTTTTGCCAAGTCATAACACACATCAACTGGAATCCAACAACCAATGCAGTCTTTCTTCCCAAAGAAAATCTAAGCCTGGTCTTTACCATCAGGATTTCTATCAGCCTTCTGATCTTCTGAGCTCTGAGCAGAAACTTCCATACAGAACAGTCTAAGGTATTCCAGCACTACTCTTTCAAGTGACATCTCTGAACCTTATAAAATTCTTCCCACAAGTCATTCCCAAAGGCTTTTGAACCACATGGTCAAGTATAGTCACAGCAAAGACTCCACTTCTTTGGTACCAAATTCTGTGATAGTTACTTTTTTCTCATTGCTAAGACAAAATATCTGACACTCAAAATGAAGGAAAGAAAGGTTTATTTACCTGACAGTATTTTGGAGGTTTCAATTTATACTGAGTTGGTTCCAAGGCAGAGTGGCATGACTGAGGGTCAACAGTTCATGGCAGTGGCAGGTACCAAAGGCAACAAGAGTAAAAAGGGCAAAAGGAAGGGCATACCTCCTTCCCTCTCTTATATTGTATGTTGGCTGTCTGCCACCGGGCAGGTGCAGCATTCACATCACCAATCCCAGCGCTTGACAAAAACCAATCACAAATGCTAGACTCAGCCACCTTTGAAAGTGCCCGCCATGACCACATGAGGCTTTGGGGGGACACAAACCCAAACCATAATACCCTGTCTCAAAAGTATAAAATAAAATAAAGCAAGTCAAAGGATGGAAACAACATTCCATACAACAGGGACATGAAAAGGAGAAGGACTAATTATTCTTTTTTCAAAGTGGGTTTCAAGCCAAAGCTGATCAAAAGAGGCAAAAAAGTACATTTTATGTTGGTTAACAAAACTATTGATCAAGAAAACATAACAAATACAAATATATATGCACAAAATCATGGTGTATCCAATTTCAAAGAACAAACACTAACAGACAAAAAAGATTAAGTAAACATAAGTACCATTATAATTTTAGATCTCAGTATATCACTCTCTCAACTATACAGATGAACTAAACAAAAAATCAAAAAAGAAATATCACAGCTGAACTGAAACCTTGAATAAATTTACTTAATAGATATATACAGAGTGTTCTATCCAATGACAGTAGAATACATGCTCTTTTCATCACCACATGGTACTTTCTTCAAATTAGATGTCATAGTAGTTAACCAAGCATGCATAAGTAAATGCAGAAGTATCAGAATTGTAGCAGACATATTATCAGATCACAATATAATTAAACTAGAAATCAATAGCAAAAGTAAGCACAGAAAGCATGCAGATATGTGAAAATTAAACAACACACTCTTGAATAATCAATGGATCACAGAGGAAATTAAGAAATAAGAGAGATCTTAAAATTAAATGGTGATGGCAGTACAGCTTAATAGAACTTATGGAACATAGTTGTATAGGATATGCTATGTACCCCCAAGTCCTCATACTTTTGATGGGGCTGAGTCTGACACTTGTGATCAGTTTGTTGTCTAGCACCAGGATTAATGGCGCCAGGATTAATGACATGACTGCTACACCCGCCCAGGGGTGGAGCTGAGATACAGTATAAGGGAAGGCGGGCCTTCCTCTTGCTTGCTACCCGGCTTCCG
>RJWM01016299.1:0-45663 GCA_004363535.1 Dasyprocta punctata | reverse complement strand
TACATTACATAAATAGAAGCAAGGACAAAAATCACATGACCATCCCCATAGATACAGAAAAAGCCTTTGACAAAATCCAACACATATTTATTACAACCCATTAAACACAGTGAAGAAAATAGGTATAGAAAGATCTCATCTCAATTTGATAAAAGCCACTTATGACAAACCTGCTGCCAATATCATATTAAATGGGGGAAAACTGAAAGCTTTCCCTCTAAAATCTGGAGCAAGGCAAGGATGTCCATTACCACCCCTCCTCTTCAATATAGTTCTTAAAATATTAGCCCAACCAGTCAAGAAAAAGAAAAAATAAAGGATATGTATAACAAAGAAACAGGTCAAATTATCATTTATAGTTGACATGATCCTCTTAGACTCCAAAAATTCTACCAAAAAAGTATAGAATAACATAATTCAGCAATGTAGCAGGATACAAAATTAACACACAAAAATCGATAGTGTTCTTGTACACCAACAATGCATTCACTAAAACAGAAATTAGTAAAACAATATCATTCACAATAGCATCAAGGAATACTAATACTTAGAAATTAACCTAATTAAAGAAGTGAAAGACCCCTACAATGAAAACTACAGTACTCTGAAAAAGGGAATCAAAGAGGACATTGAAAATGGAAAAATACCCTGTTCCTGGATAGGCAGAACTAATATGGTCAAAATAGCCATACTTCCAAAGATTGATATACAGATTTAATGCAATTCCAATCAAAATACCAATAGCACGCTTCAGAGATATGGTGAAAACAATTTTAAAATTAATTTGGAACTAAAGAGACCCAGAATAGTAAAAGCTTTCCTGGGTAATGGGCAAAGTGGAAGGCATCATATTTCCAGTTACATTACAGAGCTACAGTGATACAAACAGCACGGTACTAGCACAAAAACAGACATGAAGATCAATAGGACAGATGTGAAGAAGCAGAAACAATGCCAGACACATTCAGCAATCTGATCTTTGACAAAAGGGCCAAAAACACATAATCAAAGAAAGTCTGCTTCTTTATTAAATGGTTTTGAGGAAACTGGTTATCCATATGCAGAGGATTGAACCTATATTCATACCTCTCATTGTGATCTGGAAAAAATAGCTACTAAGTGGTAAAGCAAAATTATATAAGAGTGCATAAGAATGCTTCTATTTTAAAAGGAATGGATTATGTATTGGGTTTAATAAAAAGAAACTGCCATTTTAGATGGTCTAATTTGACAAACATTAGCAGTTACATGAGTCTGTCTAAATGGTAATTCTGTATGATTACAGACTGTGGAAAAATAAGCAGGTGCTAGGAATAGTGGTAGCTCCAAGGGAAGAAAACTAAATTTGTGATGAGAAAGAGTACTACTTCTTATTTCAGTCTTCTGTACTATTTCTTCTTCCCATGTGCATATATTTTTTATATTAAAAATAGCCAATGAAAACACTGAACTAGCTTTCACATGTGAATGGATAAGCAGTGAAAGACAGCTTTTCTCTATGTTCATACAATTTTTCTTTCTTCTCCACTGAGATGGGAATTATAAGAAGTAAGGAGATAGGGAGACAGACCTTTGGTAAATGAGAAGGGAATCTTCAGATGGAGTGACAGAGAGGGAAATTAGCAGAAAGGAAATAAAAGTCAATCTTGAGAAATTATACATTTTGAAACACATTTCCTGTCCTGAAATTTAAATCTCTATCTCCCCATGTAAACATTTGTGTGTTCTACCTACATAAAACCGCAGTTAACTGCCACTTAGAATTTTGATACTGCTATCATAAACTCAAAAGTAAAATAAAATTCAGGCTCTTGCCCTTGAGATTCTAAGTATCAAACTAGTTTGTATTATCAGGCATTATAAATAAAATGTCAGTTTTATATTTAAGTAGAGCCTTGTGAATGAAAATATAGTACAGATGCTCTTCAACTTACAATAGGGTCACAACATATTAAACTCATCATAAATTGAAAACATTAGGTTAGAAATGCATTTCACATACCTATGGAGCAGCACAGTCTGGCAGTATATTGTATTGTATAGCACTGGTTATTTACACTCATGATCACTTGGCTGATCAGGAGCTGTGGGCTTGCTGCCAGCATGACAAGAACATATGGTAATGTATATCACCAACTTGGGAAAAGATAAAAATTCAAAATACGGTTTCCACTAAATGTGTATCATTTTTATATCATCACAATGTAAAATAATCACAAGCCAAATCACCATAAGTCACAGACCATCTGTAATTCTGCATAATGTCTTCTACAGCTACAGTTCTTTCTCTTTTTATTCTATATACCCTAAGAATTTCTAATCCATATCACAAGTTAGTACTTCACTTGTATTATCCTAATCACAGTCTGTTAAAGTATTATGGCTAATAATCTGATATTTCAACCATATTGTATAGTCCCTGACTATATGTTCAGAGATGAAAGGAGCTGTTTTATATGATAAATATTCCCTACTGAAAAATAGACAATCTCAGAAAAAAATTTTAAATGAAACATAACTTTCAAGAGATTCCCCAGTCTACTGAGTCATCATGTCCAAAGGTTTTAGCTGTCAAATTAATAACACTACTTGGTGCTCAAAAAAAAAAAATCCCCCAAAGGTCCTTAATTGGCTTTTTTCTGACATGTGGGTAATAATTTGGTACTTAACTTCAAATGGCTTATACCACTAATACTCAATAAACCAATTATTAACATATTGTTACTGGAAATAAAGTTTCACTGGAGTCTAAAACAACCACAACAATAATAGTAATGATAACAGCCAACATTTACTGAGTTTTAAGTATGTGTCAGAAATTACTACAAATGGCTTAGAAGTATCAACTCATTTAATTCTTACAAAAACCCTCAAACAGTAATACCACATTTTTACAATGTAGAAAAGTAAGTATCTTGTTCAAGATTACACAGCAAGTAAACACCAAAATTCAAATCTTAAGAAGTGTGGTCTTAAGACCTACCATTAACCATTGCTTCTCTCTGCCAAAGTAGCAATATATTAAATACCTTAATGGGATTTTTAAAATGCAATTTTTATGACCACTAAAATAGTTCTCTAAAAATGAAAACTAGCAAATTTAACAAGTCCTTAGCTACATAAAGAAAAAAGAACACACTATACCTTCTTTAATATTTACATACTGAAGTTCATTATAGAAAAACCTTGCAGGAGTAACATTTTTATTCAAAACTATACATGTAATACATGATTTACCTGGCAAAAACTTTAAAGTTTGCAGCATCTGTCTTTCCTGAGAGAAATCCACCATTAAATGAGTCATGTTGTCACTGACCTTTGGTTTCAAAGAAAGGCGAAAGGCTGAAGCCATTGTGACTCTATGGAATACACAAACATACTGTTTACAATACAAAATGGGAAACATCCTATTATATTTAATTTATAAAATGGGAAGAATAATTATTTCATACTAATGATTTCACAGACTATAACAAAGGTAAAAGAAATTTCCTATGTCTTTTGAAAATTGAATTAAAAAAACTTAAATGCCTTTTAAAGACATTTAAGATGATTTTTTGCAACTATGGCTAGATTTATAAAATTGAATATATACACAAATATCACAAGAAACAGAAGGTTAATATTAATAACGTTTACCAAACCCAACACTCATCTAACCTCTGTACACTCAATCTCACTGACTTCCTGATGCCAGCCTCATTCCTTTCCACACACCAAATAAGAAATATGTACAACTTGACTCTAACATGTTCCCTAGTAGTAACAGCTATCCCATATACCCAAACAAAAACAGGGGCAGAAGGACCTAACAACAGCTAAAGATAGAGGCCATGGATGAGAAACGAGAGAAGTGAAATCATGAGCAATGAGTACCATATTAGCAGATGTCACGCTCATCTATTAATGTAAGCTACACTGAGGGGCTGGGGATTTCGCTCAGGGGCATAAGCGCCTGCCTGGCAAGTACAAGGTCATGAGTTCGATCCCCAGTACCAAAAATAAAATAAAATAAAATAAGACTGAAGAATTATTTTAAAATATGTATACAAGCTACACCAAAAGATACTATGAGAAATAGCACCGTGAAATTATATGCCACAGAAATAATAATTCAGTATTTTTATTAGATGGATGTAAAGTGGAAAACAAAACAAAAATGAAACCAAACCAGACCTTACTTTATCAAAAAATGTGAGACTGTTCTCAATTAAAATCAGAGACCAAAAGAAACTTATTCTGTCAATTCATAATTTTATCTAAAATCTCAATTTTTCATATTACAGTAAATTTCCACAAGTATCATAAAGAAAGTCTCTTACTATCTTTGGTCAAAGAATGATACAGAAGTATACTCATGAATGTTGTCTCCCTGGTACACAATTTCAGACAGAAATAAATAGAAGCTACAGGGACAAAAGGAGTATCAGTCCTAGCTTACTGGATCTGCCAAACCTGACCAAGAGATTCATGCGATGAAAGATAGCAAATTTGCTGAATACAAAAATTACTTTACTTTATTTTAAAACTAAGAAAGTAATCACTTTAATAATAACAATGAGTAAACAGTGCTTTATCAAAAAGTGCTATACTGAAATACAATTTATAGGAAAGGGAACTCACACTGACTGCTTGCTACATGCCAATATAAAGCTGAATACTATATTAAGCTGTTTGTTGCAAATAATAAAAGTTTAATTTATACCAAATAAAAGTTATGAATAAGAGGTAGTAAGTCTTACATACGTAGTTCTTTACAGTCTCAAGTATCTTTTAAGATTTCTTAAAAGCTACATTCAGATATGTACTTAAATTCTTACTGAATCAGTGAATAGGTTTGAACCTACTTTTTTTCCTAAACCTGATCAACTATTTAATTATTTAATGATAAATGCTGAGGAAAAATATTTGAAACTATTTTAGAAACTTTTAAAATACAAATTTCACAAATCTAGAAAACTTCATTTAATCAATATGAACACAAAGGAAAAAAAAAAAGCCCCCAAAAGGACATTAAGAAAGTTTAACAAAGCCTAAAAAATATAACTAATTTCTAATCTGTGAAAACTTACAAAATTTTATTAATTAACTGAGGTGGGCAACAATATTATCTTTTTTAAAAAAAGAACTTTCATTTAAAATAATGTATTTAGACAAATTGCCTCAAAGCACTAAAAATCTGAAATTTATAAATCAGTCTCTAACAGATCTATATAACCACATATTTTAGTTCACCTTGACTTTCCTAGTTTATTTCTAATAGTACCAGCTGAATTCAAGGATTCTTTACTCCCAGTTTTTGCAATGAGATAAGAATAAAACATGAAAACATTTAATTCCTCAAACTACCTAATTAAAGTCTCTCCTTCATGATCTTTCTCTTTCAAAAACCAGTAATTCCCATTATCTACCTTCCACTAATCACCCTCCAGTATTACTAAGTACCCAGAAGTATGTACCACTGATTTGTAAAGCTCTAGAAATGTGCTATTATATTCTCATTTCTGTCTTTAGTTTTCTTCTCTCTCTTGCTGTTCCTCTACTTAAGATAAATGATACTCGGTTCTCAGAGATTCTGTCACCTTTTACTTGATTTCTTGTTCAGATGTTATATATTCTCCTTTAAAGTTCATTTTTGCCCTTATATAAAGAGAGTAATCCTTTTCTTAGCTTGGTGAAAATAATTATTTTATTATACATCTTAAGTTTTTTCACAAGAGGTAATGATAGAATTGCATCAGGAAAACCTGGACACTAAGAAACTAAAAGTCAGATTTTAAAAATTAAACGAAAATCTTGAACCACCCCTCAGTATTTCTAGTATCCAAAAAATATTTTGTGGGTTGCCAAAAAAAAAAAAGGAAGGAGGAAGAGGAGGAGGAGGGGGAGAAGGAGAAGAAGGAAGAGGAAAAGGAGGAAGAGAAGGAGGAGAAGAAGAGGAAGAGGAAGAAAAAACAACCAATACAACGAAACTCAGGGTTGGTCTGAACAAAACAAAACAATGAAGTTTGGTTCTGGCAGAAATAAGGAATTCTAAGGATCACCTCATCTAGATACTGATGAAATCAAGTCAAGGGGCTGGCTCTCAAGACATAGTAAAGTCAAACTTCAATGAAGAATAAACCATAAAAGCCAGTCATAAAATTAAATTCTGACAAACCAATCTGGCCACAAAGAGATGAGGAGTAAGGACTGAATTCTGGGATGCACAAAATGGTAGATTCATTAACAAAAGAAAGAAGATTTGACAAGGTCACTCACAAGCTCTTTAGATAGCCCAAAGCCTGATTAGGAAGCAATTGATAATCCAGAAGATCTGAAATCACAATACAATGCAAGAGAATAGCAACTAAATAGGAAGAATAATTTAGTCACAGTGAAAGATGTAATGTTCATAGTAAATTCCAGCAGATACAACCCAAATCTGTCTTATCCAAGACTTGTTCTGTCCAGCAACCATTCCTCGTACAGCCAATATTTTTTATCTTCAAATTCTCAAAGTCATGCTGGACACAGTGATATCTACTTACATTCCCAGTTACTTGGGAGCTGAATGGGTGAACCGTTTGAGCCCAGCAGTTTGGGGCCAGCCTGGGCAATACAGCAAGAGCTTGTCTATTAAAAGACAAGCCAGGCATGGTGGTGCGAGTCTGTAATCCTACCTTGGTAGGCTAAGACAGGAGGATTGCTGCAAATTTGAAGCCAGCTTGGCCTACATAGTGAGTTCAAGGTCAATTTGGGTTACATAGCAAGACCCTGTCTCAAAACACCAAAAAACAAACAAACAAACAAACACGAAAAAAAAGTCCCATAATAATTATCTTTCTACATCCCAAAACTTGTAAGAAAATCCACAACTTTACTGCCTTATATAAAACACACAAAGTGTAAAATTAGTACTTGTACAAACAATACTTAGACTAGTGTGTGAGTTTAGACGCTAAATTTTTAAAAAATTGTGAGAAAAATCCAGAATGGGAATTTTCTGCCAAAATTAGCAATAGACACAACACTGGTTTTCACAGCATCTATAATATTATCATGAATTATCTAATGAAGAATAATTTCATCCCTAGAACAGTGTTTAAAGAGCTGTGTCTCTCACAGAATCTCATGATCCTCAATTGAAAGAACTTTTAAGTAACAATTTCACTACAGGTAATGTTCAGTGGCTAGTTATTAGATTACTGTTGACACAATGCAAAATTGCCAGCAGCTCGTTTAGCACTTTGACATATTCATTCTGGCTAGTACTAAACTCCCTTTTTCATTCCTGGATTGACCAATGAGGAACACTCTCTAAGATAAAATCTTTAATAATTTTCTTGAATTTTTTTCTTCTCATAGAATTTAAACTAGATAGTTGTGGCATTAGAAAGACATGGCACCAGGAACAGGATAGAATGAGAATACAAAGGTGTTAAACAGGAGAGGAGTGAAAAAGGAGAGCATTAGCTCTTGAGGACTACTTAAAAACTGTGGTTTCTCCAGAAATGAGAACTGCTTATACTTACACTTAAAGACAACAAAAAATGAACTCTAGGAATATATATTTTGAAAGTATTCAAAATGGCTTCCTATTAGTATAACTAATTAAAAACTGTTCTAATAAAACTAAAACTATATTTTAAACCAGAAATGAAATTCAAGTACATAATTGTCCAGAACTACATTCTTAAAGCATGTTTTTAATTTTTAAAAAATCTCCTAAATTGATGATTCCAAGAAGTTAAACAGAGCATTTTATTTCATACTTGGCCATTAGAGCTTTTTGTTTTAACCAACAAAGATTCTAAGAAAAAAAAAAAAAAAACCTATTTCTGAATTTCATTTCTGACTTCAATGAAATGATACTTAAATAAAAATGTAGGTTTTATACCATACCTATCCTTGATCTGTCTGGCAGCCTTGGAGAAAATCAGGGAGAAGAGAAAGAAGGTAGTTAGTGCTTTTCATGCAAGTTTCAATGGCAGTGACATGCAAGAAAAGTTAGAATATAAACCCTGCAAAAGATTAGTTTATATTCACCAAAATATAAAATACAGGAAATGTGTGTAGTTCACATGAGCTCGGATAATGTAATGTTAGAACTATAGAAATCCAGACCACATATAAATCTTTTAAAAGAAGGAAAATTTAACAATTCGAACTAATTCTGCATTATTGTAAATGCTTTTTCTTACCTTAGGATTATCAAAACATATTTCTACTTTCATTCTAACATGTTTCAACTCGAACAATCTGTTTAACGGGACACAAATTTCTATGTGTATGTGTATCCTGATGGTTTCTTGTACATGTCAAATCTGCTAATTTTTCTTCAGAGATTTCTTTCACTACTTAATAATGGTTGTTCCAAGTATTTTCTCTATATGCCTTCACTGGCTAGGAATTTTATATTTTGAGAGCTTGCCTGCTAACATGTAAAACTGCAGGTCTACAATTTTACTTCGATAAATGAAGTTGTAATGGCACAAACTCAAAGAGAGATGAGAGAAATACAATACTAGAAAGCAGCGGCATCTGTTCCTCAGGTGATTTCACAGAAACTGTTAATTTAAACCTGTAATACACAAGGTCTGCCTATCTGTCTCTCTCTCAAATGCAAGTACAAATTTAGGAAAAGGATAAAGAATCACTTGATACTGTGCAGTCAAGCAAAACAATGAAAACACATCCAAGAAATGTTGCCCCTTTACGTTTTTTAATAATATGTTCAACTAAAAGTTTCCTCCCACAGTAACAGGATATTTAACAATGCATCTGATGTAGAACATGGCTGTTTTGCTGAACATTCTATCCCTACTGACTAACCATGACATTCAGTACACAGTTATACTTAACAATTAAGTTTAACTGGATGCTAATTAGATGTATATAACATAGCTTCTCCTCTCTCATTCAGTTCTAATATCATTTCTGTACACTATTGATCATTTTTATACCCACCCTAAAATATTTTGGTCTAAGTACCATTCTACACAAAAGAATTGAGATTTATGAGAACAGCATATTATACCATTCCAGCACTATTACTAATCAACTCTGTGACTTTATATGTACTAATACTTTTCTTTTTCTACTGTATTAGTTAATGTTTCTAAAAATTCTTTCCAAGGTCCACATTCTATACCAAACAGCTCAATTCTGTGGAACCTAGAGTGTATGTGCCTTAAAGTCATGAAATGAGTTTGGAACCAGTGATTTAAAAAATGGAAAGAAAATTTATTATATAAATTTTTTAAACTATTGTCACTATAGGTGGAATTACAAAACAAAGACTATAATGTGTTAAGGGAGAGAAAGAGGAATTCTTCTCTGTATCTAAGGAAGTACCACTAGCATTACTCCCTTAGCATCTCTATTTCATTACTTTTCCTTGGTAAGTGGTATGACTTACCTGATTATGAGTTTGAAAGGATAAACTAGAAATTAGTAGCTCAGCATGTTATGCTTTTTCTGGCAATTTGTCTGCCCACAGAGAATCTATGCTGTATTTTTCCCTGTGACCTGAGGAAACCCCTTGCTGACCACATCCAGATGAGAAAATCTGACTAACTTTGAATTCATTATTAAGAAACTTGTCCACTGATACAACTAACATTCTCCACTATCATTTTACCAGGTACTATAGGATTCTTATTCATTTTACTTTTTATCCTACTTTATAATTGGTTTTGAACTTGGTTAGAAGATTGTTACTTATCAGTCTCCTTTCCATAACCCAAACTGAACATCATTTCTGTTCAGTAAATTCACCACAATTCAATTTTGTATCTAATGTTACTTAATTTAGTAAAGTGCCATTTTCATGTGTATATTCATGCATGAAAAACTTTTGTGGTATCATTTCATATACTATGCGATTTATGAAACATGAGAAAAAGAATACTAGAAAAGTCAGATAATCTTTATATATAATATAAAGTCAGATGTCTTTATATATAATACATCCACTTGGCAAAACTACAAATTTTGTGGCTTTTTTATTGTTTCAAATTTTATTATACATAAATTATGTCAGGACAAATCTTGAGAAACTGCTGTGTGATGACAAAAGGACAGAAGTCTTATACTTTGAAGATACTTCTCTAAAGGAACCTAGTGTCTACAAATGTCTGAAAATGAAAAATTAATATTTTTTAGAATTTCTTTGGCTGAAGCAGAAAGCTATCCAAAAGATATATATTGCTCTGTATAGTTTGATTCCCCTAAGTGATAAACTCTGTCAATTAAACATCATTTTTTATACTGGCTGATTCCAGGACTTACCACTGTGTTATTACACCTGCATAATTCTACTTAGTAAGTTATGAAGATGCTTCAGTGAATGCTTAGATTTATTTTTAGGTTATGGTACTGTGTATTACTGGAAAGGCACCAAGAAGCATTAGTCATTTTACTTTGCTCCTTGTCACTATTTAGATCTTCTACTGAAATCTTGTTTGCCAATACTGCAATTCTCTGCATCCACATCAAAGATGGCTTTTCTCTTCTCTCTCACTCATTCTGTCTCTCCTCCTCTCTCTGTTATTTCTAAAATAAATTTCACAATTATGATACTTTATCAGTTACAGGATTTTATCATCTGAGACCAAATTTCCTTAAGTAAAATTACAATAAGAATACAAAGTAAAAATAACAACAAACAGTTCTTCATAATTTCCAACTACATATAAACAAGTTAAACCAGATCTTTTCCCAACCTGTGTTTTTTAACCTGTAATAAGTGGACAGAGAAGCTTTTCTTCTGTGTATTTATCCAATACTTTGAAAATTAAATCTTATTTTTTTCTATATTTCTCCTTAATATTATTATTTTTTTCTGTTTGTAGAAAAAAGGGGAAAAGTCTCAAAATGCTATTTTCCTTTAGGCAAAAATAGCAAAGTTGCATTATCAGTTGATTCCATGTACTTCAAGTTTTATACTGTGTATACATATATGTATCTGTTCATAAAAAGAAACATTTTCAAAAAGCATGACTATTTAAAAGGACTGGTCACAAAGTACTTAACATTTTTAAGTAACTTTAAATTTTGAAATACACTGCACACATCTACTTTATGACCAAATACACTTGCATAACAGCAGACTGCATTTCTGTAAAACACTAATACCCACAAATAAATAGGAAAATTACATTTTTATTTATGCTTAATAAATATTTGTTTCTAAATTGCCTTCAAAACAAGGTTCCTCCTCTCCAACATTCCTGTCTTCAGCCTAGAAAGGAAGTTTCTGCCAACACTGCTCCCTTAAAAGTACTAAATGAGGTTCCACCCTCTTTATTTGCTCCTCCCAGCAGTGAGAGCCTGATGCTGGATGAATTACAATTAAAGGCAGGTGAACATGTTCATGAAGAGGCCATAATTCATATGTCTCACTTCCAAGTGGCTTGAGCCACCAATGGTACACGCACGACCCTCTCATTGGGCAGCTTTTTATTAATTTTATTAGTAAAAAGACTAATAAGAGTGATTAGAACTGTTTGTACCACTAGTGGTACAGGCCACCGGATATGGCAGTTTATGTATATACCACTGGCGGTGTTAGCCGACTCCATGTTAATGTCAATCAGAAGAGGGAAATACACTAAACTTATTTTTTCACCTGTGAGCAAACGCAGAAGACACTGTTTCCCTTTCATCTTACTCTGCACTTTTTATTTTATTGTGGACACTCAAGGGTAGGAAGCTATTCCTCTTCTTTCTAGTCTGACAATTGGATTATAATGATGTACCTAGTTACGTGTATGAATTTGGAAACCGTTCCACTAACCTAGCTCTTTCAAAGGGCAAACTGAAGGTCTAAATTCAGAGTAAGAATAGGAATATTGTAACTTTGGCAAAGGATGCAAGTACCATTCTGCTGGCCAGCTATTAGCAAAAATTTGTTGGAATTTTGGTTACCTGTCCATTCCAGAATAAACATAATGATCTAGATTCCATTTAATGATGATTTTTGTGTGCTTTTACTATCAACAAAACGTCTAGCCATCTGTTAAAAAAAATGTCCTAAGCCGGGGTGGTGGCGCACGCCTTTAATCCCAGCACTCGGGAGGCTGAGGTAGGAGGAGCATTGTGAGTTCGAGGCCGGCTGCGAGCACAAGGCCGGCCTGAGCTACATAGTGCGACCCTGCCTCAAAAAACCAGGACCAGGAGTTTGGCTCAGTGCCTTAAGCACCTGCCCTGGCAGGCGCGAGGTTGTGAGTTCGATCCCCGGTGCCGCAAAAAAAAAAAAAAAAAAAAAAAATGTCCTAAACTTCCTTCTTATTTGTGCTACTTTACTTTTTTACTTTCAGATTACATAACACTGGCAAAACAACTTCATGTCAGTTCTCATGTAAAGATATGGCAACATGATACTTTTTGTATTAGTACTTAAAATAATCTTGGTAAAATAAGAAGTACAAAAAACTTGTTGCCTGGGTTTCAGTCTATGCTATCTTTTGCTCTCATAAATTAGTCATATTAATCTGATTTAAGCACTTTAACATGGGATGTCCACAAATGGTATGCCTTAAAATTTTTTCTTTTTCCAGATACCTAAAAATACACTGCTAGACTAATAATCTTCAAAGTCACCTCTCCTATTTTGTCAGCACATACATGTTTAAAGTAGACCTGCAGACAATGCAGCTGGCTAGGAAAGTAAACTTAAGTTTCTGACTTGGAACCAAACCACTATTGTGTATTGTTTGGACATAGTAAAAAAATAGTTGCTAACAGTTGTGCATTTTTCTTGAACAATAAACTCATATTTCTGGCTAGGAAAGACTGACAATTCATTTCACCCACTTCCAAATGGTTTAAGTTAAACTGTACTACAAAATGCTTAAAAACAGGATCAAAATAGTTAAGACAAAAAGAGCAAAGTGTCTTATTAAGAAAACATATTTAAACCACCATGTGATTTATCAAGACTTCTCCAATTCTCAAACTGTTTAGAGAAAGTTTTATCAGAAACAAGGCTGGAAAGAACAAAATAGAGAAAAGAGAAATGTGTAGTACATGAGAAAACTCCGAAAATGTCAACAGGAAGGGAAATGTAAATGAAACTAACTTTTAGCACAGTTATTCCAAGCATCACCCACTATTTAAATATAAGTAAATTTAGTTATTTTTAAGTACATGTATGTGCATTTTATAGTTTTTGTCTTCCTCATTTCAGGCTATTGGCTGTTAATTTCTGCTGTTTCGTGGTTGTCTCTAACAGCTGTCCAACTATAGAAGGAGAATCTGTTGACAACTGGGAGACAGAAAAATAAATAAAAACTTAGAAGTACTATGTTCAAGTTAATAGTCAAGAGGTTCTAAGAAACTATTGTGAATAGTTTCATATTCCTGTCCTGAACTTTACAGCTCTGATTTTGAGAATTCACTTTCTGTTTTTTGCAAGTTTCTTGGCTATGTTCTAGATATTTAAGGTTATCACATAAATGCTCCCTAGATGGCTGATGTCTTATATTGAAGTAAGATACAATTCATTTACATAATAATTTCTACTAAGTACAAAGGTAACCTATAATTCATCTCCAAATTAAAGAATTAGCACATTGATATACTTTCGTTTGATTCAAATTGTTAAGTAAAGAAATTTTTAAAAATCAACTTAAAATGAAAAAATTTCGGCTGAAAATGTTATTTTCTAAAAGAATTTTTTCTACTTTAAATGAAAACATTTATAGCTCACAAATGGAATATCTTCTTTCCTCAATCATGGAAAGTTCGTAACAAATTTATGACTCTGTTCAAATACAAAAGTAATACAAATTACCAACAGGGATATAACAAAAAAAGAAAATAACTTGACTCATCTGAATTGAATACTGAAGTAAAATTAAACTAAGTAATTTATTAATATCCCAAAGATACATATTTCTAAATATCTCCCTTGATATAAATGAATACAGCTAGCATTTTACCTATCAAGAAACACCAAGACTATTTCAGTACTAGAAATGACTATACTAACCAGAAACTAAAGAGATAAACATCTTTTTCATTACTTCTCTATAAGTGTATTAGTGTAGGATTTTTGGTGTTTATACCTTTGAAAATTCTTCAGGTTCCTTTATATCTAATGACCTTGTTGCAAACTCTAGTAGTTCTTCAGAGTTCTCCAGGGCATTATTACATTGGCTAAGCTGAGTCTAGGAAAGAGAAAACCTAAATCATTAAAATGAAGTTGTCTATTGCCACAGAATTAAATATAGTTATAATGAACTAACAAGAGATTTTAATAGCAGTAACTGAAAAATGTATGTCAGAGAGCTGCTAAAGCAAGATAATCATGACCAGTCATGTATTTGATGCCAATTATCTTAATACTTTGTACTTAACCTCTTTCCATAATCTATGCACAACAGCCTAACTGTATACAAAGGTATAATTTAAAACAAAGAAAAAAATAAAGCAATTATAAATAACTGGGCAAAATTTCCTTAAAGATTCTTCAGTAGATAATCAGGAAACTATCTACAATTTAAATTAAAATGCCAAAATAATCTGCAGATAATATCTTTGTAATGAATACTAAATTTCTTGATGTTATTTAACTAAGCTAAAGTCTGTGACTCAAGTTACAGGTATGTTCAGTGAGTATAATTTTTTCTTTTTTTCTTTTTTTTTTGGTACCAAAGATCAAACTCATGACCTTGTGCTTGCCAGGCACTTATGCCACTGAGCTAAATCCCCAGCACTATTTTTTGAGACAGGGTCTCACTATGCAGTTCAGGTTGGTCTTGAACTCCCTTTGTAGCCCAGGGTGGTCTCGAACTCAAAACAATCTTCCTGCCTCAGCCTCCTGAGTGCTGAGATTACAGGTGTGCACCACCATGCCCGGCTTACTTCATTTATTATATAACACAAGTAATGCCTACTACTATATGTCTGAATTTACAGTTTCCAAGACTGGATAGCACATGAATTACAAATGCAAGTACCTAGAATTCAACACGAATAAAGAGGAACAAAAGATTGGAACTGTTACAGTGATATGCTCTGTCTTCACTGCTCACATACTAATTCTCCCTAATAGAATCTTTCTTAGTTTTTCTCTTCCTTCCTTTCATTTTCTCATGTGAAAAGATTGTTAGTGATACCTTCTAACAAAGAAATCCATTTCAAAGCTTTTAGATGGATACAAGATTCTTCATAATATTTAATATTCATCCCATATTCAAATCTATTTATTTTTCCCCTTAAGTCTTAAAGATACAATATAGCTATTTTACTGGTTTATGATATGCTACTACATTACTTTAGAATAGAATAGTTAATTCATATTTGAGGTTAAAATAGTTGAGTGTTACTTTAAGAACCTAACCATAATTTCATAAAAATAGTGTTCCTCCTATGTGTGAATTTTTTAGGTTGCAAACAAGAATAAGTCACCATTTGAAATATCCCATTTGTAGATTTATGAAAAGTTTAAGCAAAATCACAGAACACAAAATGGTACATGGAAATGGTTTAACTGCATTTGACATGAAGACCACTATGTGGACAGAAGACAAACTCATCCTGTGTCCTTAACATGTTACTTAGACATGTGTTTTCTCTAAGTTAGACAGGGATATAAAAATGTTTTGTTATTTCTTTGAGTCTTGTTTGGCTCATCTTGTCACAGGCTACAAAAAATGCCCAACAGGTAACTAAAAGCTTGGCCATTTTTTAACTCTGGGTTAAATCCTTCTCAGCTCTGCATATATACATGTTACTCACTCATGGAGTATCTGTCTAAAAATTGGCCCCCAAAAAAGGCTTATTAGCCCTAAATTTATGTAACCTATCTTATCACCCTTAAAGACTAAGAACACTTTCACCTAGAAGTCTCCACTTCCCTAAAACCTAGGATCACCTTGAATTCCAGTCTCACAAGACTGAAGCTCCCCAAACAAGAATATCATCTTGTAAGAGACAAAATGCCCCCCGAGACAAGAATTCCTCTCATAGGAACTGAATTGCCCCTCAAATCATAAGGATTCATTTCATGGGAACCAAACAGAGGAGTTATAAAACCATGACTAAGATGATGACCAGTCACACCCCATTCTACTTCAGTACCCCATAAACGGGTCTCCATTCTTTTGTGAATGGGACAGTATGATCCTCTTCATCAGAGTGTGTCTCCTCTAGCTACTACGCTGGCATAATTTCCTTATCTTCTCTTACTTTCCTTTGTTAAGGGGCTAGCTTGATTTTTGTCAGCTCTTTAACATAAAGTCCCTTATCATTAATAAAGCTTTTGACTATAAATTCACACTGTTGCTTTATATTTAATTTCTATTATCACTGAAACAAGGATTAACACTAGCTGGTGATAAATCAATGGGGCAGACAAAGTTAATGCAGTATTAAGGTAAAAATACCAAAAAAAAAAAAAAATTAAAAAAGAAGAAATACATCTTAAGGACCTACTAAAGATAAAAGAGTTTAACCTGATATCAAGTTTGGGATAAAGTAATATTTTATTCTACAAAAATGCTATGGATTTACTTTGAGGTCAAGGGAAAGCAAAGCTGGGGGTTGCATGGAGAAATACAATTTAAAGAGCACTGACATACCAGTTACTTGGAGGAATTAAGGGTTAACTTTGTGAACTCAAAGAACAAAGATAGATTTCCAACCACAAAAGGAAATGGTGGGCTGAGGAAGGAGCTCAGCAGAACAGCACTTGCCTACCATGCATGATTCAAACCCTAGCACCGCCACCACCACCACAACACACACATATACATATATACACACACACAAAGGAGAAAATGGCATCTGTAGCAAAGATATGACTATTACTATACCTTCTCCTTAGAATTATAACATAAAAATATGCTTAAGAATGAAGCTATATTCACTAAAGCCATCTGAGTAACTTGGAATGTACTTACAACCACCTACTATTCCCTTAATGTCACTTTGTATCTCATAAATCACCATTCCTATAAAAATATCACCAATATTTCTGTGGTATCACAGATGGACAAGTATTCAACATTAAAAAGGATAACACAGTATATCATTAAAAAAAGTGAAATCACAGGAGAAAATGTAGACCTGAAAAAAAAGTATGAAAAAGCAGTGCTAATAATCCTTATTGTTGTCACTTCCTGATAGTATTTAAACTGTTTCTTCCAGTAAGTCCCTCAGAGATAATTAAAAGCTAATGAACTTTATAGAATCCTTAATTGAAGTATCAAGAGTATAGCTGTGCCATTAAAAAGACCCCAAATACAATTTTAACGGAAGATTTCTATGAATCAGATCAGTTGCCAAAAAAATACATTCATCATTGTAATTAAGATTCATAAAATTCAAAGAGGACAGGGGTTTACCTAATATTGTAGGATGAAAGCAAATTAGATAAACAAGTATGACCCTAGTATGCACAGCTATTTATAAAAGCGATAGACGCAGCCTGTTCTAAGAAAAGCACTGTAGATTTTGTATGCACACACATATATCCAGTTCTGTATAAGACTGTCAGAAAATAAGTTCTTGGAAAAAAGAATTAAATTAAAAAAATAAAAGATATTTGATATAAAAAGAAATATCACACTCCTGCAAGTCTAAAGACATATTTTAAATCAAAATTCCACACTGGGTGGAGATTATCCAATTCTGAAAATTTCAATCACTATGAATTAACAAACAACACTCTCTAAAAATCAAAATCTACATGCCATGATATGAACACTACTAGAGCACTCTACCACTTTGGTTCAAGATGGTAAGACTCTTACAGACTTCTGATCTTTGATTATTTCAATGAATGAACTGCCTTTCCTCTTTGCTCTATACTAAGTAAATCATTCTTTCTTCCAAGCTTTTCAAACCAACCACCTACAAAATAATTGCCTCTTAATTCCCTTCATGACCCCTCTGCATTATGCATAGATGTATAGGGATTATATTAATATGTGTCTCTGTCTACATGCATGCATGACTGTATGCACACATGATAAAGACAGGGTCAGGTCTTGCTAAATAGTCCAGAATGGTTTTCAACTCACTTTATAACCTTGAATTCTGATACTTTTACCTCAGCCTCCTAAATGCCAGGATTACAGGCATGCACCACCTTGTGTGGCTAAAATTATTCTTAAGTTAGGTATTTATCTTATGTACAGTTTTGCTTTCCCTTGTAAATTCTAGTATCTTTGACAAAAGGTCTTGATCTTCTTTCTTCTGCACTTCTTCCAAATTATCTCCATTTAAGAAATCCATGATGGTAAGAGCTCTTTTGCTTACTAACACATATACAATAAATGAAATCCATGAGGGTAAGAGCTCTTTTGCTTACTAACACATATACAAAATAGAGTACAGCAGTTTTCTACTAAATTACTTAAGTGTTACTGATTGCGTGAAAATGATATATTAGTAATCAAATATTACTGACTTACAATATAAATTTGCTAGTAAGTGACATTCTAAGCTAGGTTCTCAAGCATGAATTTTATTTTTTTTCTTTTTTAAGACAGGGTCTTACTATGTAGCCCAGTCTGCTCTCAAACTCATGGTGATCCTCCTGGTTCGGCCTCCCGGTAACTCTGATTACAGGTGTGTGCCACCACACTCAGATAAAATATTAATTTTAAACATTAAATGGAAACCATTTTCAAAATTTTTCAAATTTCTTTACAATTCTAAACAATCTATACAGTAAGCACAGCAGCACATGAGGAAGATGATAAAATCTAATGCAGAATAATAAGTACAATTTTTAATAATGCTTTTAAAAGAAATTACTGTAAGAGTTATAAGAGTTGCTTAATGCAATTAAATTTTGAATAAAGGGAGATAAGATAAAATAACCTAAGAGGAGCTAGTCAACTGCTATTAATTAAAAGCTACCAATGAGCCAGGGATGTGCCTGAATGGCAAAACTGGCTGCCTAATAATAGCAAGGGCTGGAGTTGTATCCCCAGCACTGCAGAAGAAAAGAAAAAATCTAACAGTATAGTAAGATACATGAAGAATATGAAATAAGTAGCAAGCATTTTTCTAAACTAAATGGCAAACAAAGTTCCTGATGTCAAGGTAGATGGTGACAATGGTTAATTTTACCTATCAAATTCTAAATTTTAAAAAATGTCTATTGAATGCATCTAGCTCTTCTAACAATGCCAGAAAAACATACTCTGAATACATATTATGCAAAAAAAGGATAAAAAAAACAGATACCAACAGGTATTCAAAGCTTAGAAATAAGTAAAAAAAGAACATATTAGCAGTGCTGAAAAAGCACCGACCCCAAGGATGGTTAAAAGCAACAGTAATACTGGATAATGCACATACAATATGCATGAGGCTTTTGTTACTTAATGGAAAAATGAAGAGATAGGAGGAAAGGTACGACTCATGGTTACTTTGCCGTTTTAGTATGTAATATGGGATATAGTGACAGAAATGTTGTCCAGTAGTAGATGAAACAAACAGGGCTGCTCTGTGGAGAAAAAGTACAGGAAGCGAAAAGGGAATGTTTGAAATTAAGCACTTGGATGCTGAAAGGTTATTTGAAACTGGGGCTATAAAAAAGGATCTGGGCCTGATGAACAAAAAATCCACAGGATAACTTGTAGGTTAGATCTTCACAAGATGCTGAACTTTCCTTTCTTCTTCTTTTTTTTTTAATGAATGAGCCTTTTATTAAAATTTATGACAACTTAATGATTAAATTAATATTTTTTGAAAGACAAGTAATACAACTCTCACTCCCAAATATAAACAACAAACTTCAATCTGGAAAGAATGGATATTCCTGAGAGGGTATTTGATCCTTAGAAATAATGTGTGTGTTGAGAGAATGAGAATACTCATATTGTTCCATATCTTTAAGATTCTCAAAAATACCTATGATTAAAATCAACATGCAAAAATCAGACTGATTTTATAAACCAATAATGAATGATCTAAGAAAGAAATTAAGAAAACAATCCCATTTATAAAAGCAGAAAAAAGGATAGGAGCAACTCTATAAACAATGAGGGAGAAGACCCATATATGAAAAACCACCAAATACTGCTAAAAGAAACTAAAAACAATACAAGAAAATGAACATCCAGTGTTCATGAACTGGAAGAGTTAATATGGTTAAATGTCTGTATGACCCAAAGCAACATACTAATTCAGTGCAGTGCCTATCAAAATCCCAACAACACTTTTGGCAAAAATGAAAACAAACATTCTAAAATTGATATGGAAACAAGGGATCCCAAACTGCCACAACAATCTTTAAAAGGAACAAAGTTGGAGACCTCAACACTGATTAAACAAAGCTACAGCAATCAAAAGTGTGGTGCTGGCACAATGACACATAGAGAAATGGAACAGCACACACAGAGCCCAAATGTAAACCTTCACATATATGAAAAAGGGATCACTGACGAGGGTGTCAAGAACATACAATGGGAAAAGGACAAATTGTGTTTGGAAAACTGAATGCTCACATGCAAAAGAATACAGTAGGACCCTTACTTCATATATGATACAAAATTAATTTAAAATGTCTTAAGCACTTCCAGAAGAAAATAAAGGGAAAAAGCTTTATAACATGGTATTTGTCATGATTTCTTGGATATAACCAAGGCAACAGACACAAAAATAGACAAAAAGGACTTATCAAACTGAAAAACTCCATTATAGCCAAGCATGTGTGTGTGTGTGTGTGTGTATTTGTTTACTGACTCCTACCAGTAGAATGTAAGCTTTATAAAGACAGGAATTTTTAGCATTTTTCACTACTTGATCTCCTGGCATCTAGGAAAGCACTTATTAGCACATATCAGTCAGCAAAGGTTAGTTTGGTAAACAAACTGAAAGGAATGATTTTTTTTTCTTTTTTTGTGTGTGTCTTTTTGAGACAGAGTCTCGCTATGCAGTTTGGGCTGGCCTTGAACTCACTTTGCAGCCCAGGCTGGTCTTGAACTTGCAACGATCCTCTTGCCTCATCCTCCCAAGTGCTGGGATTATAGGCATGCACCACCACACCCAATTAAAGGAATGATTCTTTTGGTGAGAATTACAGGATGGAAGCAGGCTGATAGTTTTTCTTTTCTTTATTTTTTATTTTAAAAAATTTTTGATCAGTACATATTTGCATACATACTGCTCACGTTCATCATAGGGAATTTGTACCTGTACTTAATATATCTTAATTCTTTTTTTCCATTCCCCTCCCCTCCCTTCAACACTTTTTCCCTTCCTTATTTACAGAATATTTGTTTCCATTTTTTTCTATAGGTTTCTAACCATTCTGGTTTACCTGTTCTCCCTGATCCCATCAGTGCTACAAAGAGTAGAATGAAGTTTTCTTTGGCTTTTGATGTTGCTGTTCCTAACCCTGGCCCTCTCTGAAGCCTAAAGGGTTTAGAAGCTAGTTCAGGCTGTGTTTGTACTAAGAGGCAATGGGAAAAGAGTCACGTGTGACAGAAAAAAAAAAAAAAAGGAAAAAAAAAACCACCCAACTCCATTATAAAGGAAACAACCAAAAGAGTGAAAAGTCAATTCCCTCAATGGGATTAAATAACTGCAAATCATGTATCTAATAAGCGGTTCATATCCACATCACAGAGATGGAGATGGAGCTCAGTGATAGAATATTTGCCTGGCATGCCTGAAACCCTAGGTTCAATTCCAGCATCACACACACAAAAAAAACTTCTAAAAAACAATTTAAAAAATCAAGGATAGAATAAAACTCTGATAACTCGGCAAAAAAAACACAAGTAACATGATTAAAAGACAGGAAAACAACCTGAGATATTTGGAGATAGTCTCCAAAAAAGAAAATATAATAGAGATGGCTGACGAGTATGCAAAAAAGATGCTCAGCAACTCTCACTAAAGAAATACAAATCGAAACCATAACAAAGGGGCAACCTATTTTCCGGGTCCCCTTCTGTCTCTCTTAGGCAGAAATTTTCTTTCCCCCAGTAAATATTTTTCTGCTCATAACCTCCATTGTTCGTTAGAATTCATTCTCCAATCATGGGGAACACAGTGTTATCAGATATCTAGCAGGTTGGAGTCATAACACTTCCCTTTTATTATTTGGAGGTCCTACATCATCCTTATATCATTTGGAGGCCCCACTGAGATAACTGGATGGAGATAGGAAAATCTACGTCAAAATCTCCTACTCCTTTGGAATGTATTCTTAAGCACTGGAGAATATTCAATCCTTATTTGTTGAAACAGTCATTTAGTAATCTTCTGTACCCACACATGGCCTGCTTACCCCTACAGTCAAAATGAATGCGAAGGGGAGTACTGATTATGATATTATTTCACAACTAGAATTGTACTGTAAGGAGGAAAAATGGTCAGAATTACCTTATACTTAGATTTCTTTTGCATTAAGAAATAATTCTTATTTGTGTTAAAAATGTAAATATAAGCCACAAAGAGTGAATGGCAGATACAAGACTACCCATATTCATGGGTCCTTTTCTCTCAGTGACCTAAAACAGATCAAACAAGATATAGGAAAGTTTTCAGAAGACCTTAAAAAGTACACCGAGGTCTTTAGAAAACCTACTCAGAACTGTGAACTAGACTAGAAAGATGCAATGTTACTCTTAAATCAAAACACTGGCTTCTAATGAGCAACAAGCAGCATTCAAGCTGCTATTACATTTTGAGAGGAATATCATTAACTTTAGAAGATCAGAAGACAGGCTGCCTGCAGAACAGCCTTACTAGAGCCCAAGCAGTCCATTTACGAGAACCCTACTAGTCCACCAACCAGAAGGGGGATTGGAATAGCAGACATTTTCAGATATGTATTCTTCAAAGTCTAAGGAGGACACGAACTTAGCCTTTCAGTAATTTTATTTTTTTCCTTCAGTTATTTTAAATTGTTGGCTCTTCATCAGGAGAGAGATGAGAACCCCTCTGCCTTCTTAGATCCTTTACAAGAGGCACTGATGAAACCTACCTCTCTAGCTCCTGATTCGATAGAACAGATTCTTAGAGACAAGTTTTATTACCCAGTCAGCCTCAGATACTAGGAAAAAGCTATAAAAATTGGTTTTTGTTCCAGATAGCTCACCTGATACTTTAGTGAGAACTCCCTCCTCAGTATTTTATGGTCAAGACCAGAAGGAGGGCAAGGGGAGAAAACAAAGAGGCCAAGAGAAAGTATCTGCTGTTGTAGGCTTAGGAGGAATAAACCCTAAGTCTGATTCTCGGGGTTTCAAGAAGAGTTCAATGACTAAACTCACCTGCCACTGCTGCAGAAAACAGGCCACCTTAAGATGAACTGTCATAAAAGGCCCCCCTAAACTGTTCCCTAATTGCAAAGGTGGCCACTGCAAGTTGGACTGCTTTGAGGGAGAGGCCCCAGGGTTCAGACCCATCTTGGTAGCTGGTCCAGCCTGACTAAAGGAGCTGGGGTACTCTGCCTTCTTCCTCTTGCCTGACTGTCCTCTCCAAGGAGGAACCCTGGGGAATCATGACTATAGTGGGAAAAGAAACTAACCCATTGCTGGTCACTGATGTGTATCTCTTGGTTCTTCTTTTCAACCTTGGCCTTCCTTCCAGCTGTTATATCTCAGTGAAAGGAATCACTGGAGAGGGGGTAACTTGTTACTTCTCACAACCTTTGGGCAGTAACCAGAATGGGGTTCTTTTTACACATTCCTTTTAATTATGTCTAAAAGTCCAGTTTTCCCTTCCTGGGGAGAGGTTTTTTTGTTTGTTTGTTTTTGTTTTGCTTTTTACCTTGTTTGAATACTGTGATATATATGCACCTGGGTCAGGTATATTGCCTCCCCTCATGGAGACATAAATAAATCCTAAAGTACAGTCAACTAAAGGTAGCAACACAAGCTGCCCTGATGCAAATATACCTTAAAGATCTTTTCCTCACCTGAGACAATACTTTCTAAGACCTAAAGTTATGAGAAGAGTATTGCCTATAATTGATAACTTAAGGACAACAGGATTTACTTAAAGTCTACAGTAACCACTGCAACACTCCAATCTGGGGGTTGAAAAAACCCAAAAGGGAATAAAGATTGGTACAAAACCTTAGGCTGATAGATGAAGTAGTAGTGCCAATCCACCCAGTGGTACCTAACCCACACACTCTCCTTTCTCAGATCCCAGAAGATGCTGATTGGCTTTTAGTGTTAGATTTACAAGGTACTTTCTTTTGTATTCCTTTACACACAGATTCCCAGTTTCCTTTCGCCTTTGAAAAGCCTCACAACTAGGCCTCTCAACCAGGGTAGACTTTGCTTCTTCAAAGATTCAGAGACAGTCTTCATCTTTTTGAGCAACTGCTTTCCCATAACTTGGTGTGATCTTAATTTTCTCAGATCACAGTTTGGCAATATGTAGATGATATACTGCTTTCTGCCCCTCAGAAGAGCTCTCTAGTCAAGGCAACTGTGTTCTACTGAATTTTCTAGCAGATGGAGGTTGCAAAATATCTCAGTCTAAGGCACAACTTTGCAGCCTTGAGGTTAAGTACTTGGACCTTAGCATATCTACAGGAACCTGCGGGCTGGAGGAAGAGAGAATTAAACCAATACTTTTCTTCTCACAGCCCAGGACTTTAAAACAGCTCTGGGGAGTGCTAGGAATTATATAGACTTTTGTCACCCTTTGGATAGTAAGTTACGGTGAGATTGCACAACCCCTCTGTCAGCTTATAAAGGAAGCCCAAAAGGCAGATACCCATATTTTAACCTGGGAACCTGATTCCCAAACTGGATACCAGAAGCTTTAACAAACACTTCTACATTCCCCCAACACTGAGCCTACTGACAGGACACCATTTCAATCTGTACACTGATCAAAGGTGGGGTATGGCTTTGAGAGTGCTTACGTAGAATCTGAGACCTGCTCACCAGCCTGTAGGCTATCTGAGTCACGAACCAGACATAACAAATGGATGGCCTGTGTGCCTTGGAGCTGTGGCTACTATAGTTTTCCTGGTATGGAAGATATCAAAGTTAACTTTAGGCAAAGATTTCACTTATACATACACCTCACAATGTGGCAGGACTTCTTTAGTCCAAAGGGAGCCTATGGCTATCAGACAACTGACTTCTTAAATACCATGCAATACTTCTAGACGGACCAGTCATTCAAATAAAAATATTTCCTCCTTAAACCCTCCCACCTTTCTACCAGAAAAAAGAAAGCTAAGGCTGAAAGACATGACTGCAAACAGGTAAATTCTCCATAAGTAGTTCCTCACTTGCCCCTGGGACTAGTGCCCAGCTAGCAGAACTCATAGTTCTGACAAGAGCTTTACAACTCAGTGAAAGACAGAAAGTCAGTATTTATTCTGATGATGATTACATGTGGTCAGCTCCAACTATAGGACAACTTAGTAGAAAGTCTCCTTTATGTTGAGAACAAAGAAATGATTCTTAATTTCACTGGCCTAACTCTACTAAATGTGAGGGATGGACATCCCCTGAGCAATGTATAGACACCATAACTTTACAGGTCAGAGACTGATTTGCAACAGACTGGTTTAATCGACCTAGAATTAGATGAGATCCCCTACCCCCACTATTGCACTCATTGGTCCTGTGGAACCAATTTGCGATCTGGCTACCTGCTGATTGGGTAGGGAGATACACACTGAGACTCGCAAGGTTGCAAGGGAGGCGTATTAAAAGCACTGACAAACTCAAACTTACCCCATCTGCAACATTGATGGTCTAGAAGTGTGTTTCACTGGTTTGATCATTTGGCTTCCATCCTTATCTCCTTCCTAGGATTCTGGGAAGTCATGTAACACATCAAGACTTTGACTAACTATACTAAAATGAACCTTAAATGATACCTCGAATGGATTCTCTCTTCTGAATGAAGAAGTAAAATTAATTAGGCAAACCATCCTCCAAAATCGGATGGCATTTGACATTTTAACAGCAGCACAAGGCGGTATATGCAACTGCAAAAAGTAAATGTAGTGTGTACATTCCTGATCCTTCTGTTAATATCTGACTGGCTGTTGAGGATATTAAATGATGGATTAATGCCATGTCATATTCTAAAATTTCCCTGACTTTCCCTTTACCCTCACTGTAGAAGGTTATTACTAGCTCTTCCTGCTAGAAACTTTTGATGGCTGTGTTTCTAATAACGTTGTTGATATTATTTGGCCTACACATACTTAACTGTTTCTTTGGTTTTATCTCCTCTGGACTTAACACTATATGTCTACCATGTGGGCTGGGAGGAGAATCAAAAAGTCAAACAATACCTTCCCACGAGCCAGCCAGCACACAGGCTGAGAGACAAGAAGAGCAATGCAACCCACCTCCCCCACTCTACCCTCAGCCTGATAAGCAACTGGCTGATTCGGAGGAACTCAAGCTGAGATGACAGCAACAGAAGTAAAAAAATAATAATAATAATAACAATGCTTGTATTGTTTCATTGACTTTGCAGGCTTAAAGCTAGTAGTCTGAGCATTTATCTGGATAAACACATGCATTTGTAAGAACTGTGAGCGATTTCCTTCTGTCTTGTTTTTGAAATCCAATTTTGTTCTATTTTATTGTTTTGTTTTATTCCTGTACCTAGTTAGCTGGGCAACTGTTTTGAAGATAATAATATGAAATATAACAACTGTTGTTAAATTCCTATCATCTTGTTTTAAAATCCTACATCACTATTGTTTTTGTTGTTGTTGTAATTTTGCTTTTGTTGTTGTTTTTTTTTTTTCTTGGTTCATTTGCTTCTTGATTTTTCTGAGTTTTTTTTTCCCTCTTTAAAATAAAAAAAAAGGTATTAAAAAAAAAAAACTATATGCCTACCCAACACAAAAATGCCCACTGTCTATTGAGGGCCTTTAAATAGACTCTCCAGAGAGTGTCTCTGATGCCAATCACAACTACGGCCCCTTTCAACCTGAAAAAGCCAGAACAGTCATCACCACCTGACCCCCATGGCAGTTAGGGATACCTCTTCAGAGGGGAGGATATTATAGACAGCTAAGTTAGATAAAAATATTACAGGCAGTTAGACAAGGCTGGGCCTTCAAAGGAGTCAGTGCAAAAGACACATTACAACTGTGGGTGGAGATGAATTCGTTGAAGGCCAGATCTCAAGACAAAGATGGAATGACTATGCCTACATACTTCCCCAAGAGATGAACAATAATGAAAAATATTCTAAATAGGCATGAAGCACCTAGGTGGGGGGCCAGGACCTTGAACCATCCCTTCCAGGGAAGGTCCTTGTTCTTTCCAGACACACTTGCTATGTGACTTGCTTCCCCCTTAGCTCAATATCACTTAAGCGATTTTATTTGTAATCTTATTAGTTGATCATAGTTTGTCCCACCTTACACCACCTCATGATTTTGCTCTACAAAGCTTCCCCTATGAAGTGGGGTCCTTAGCAAACCACATCCTAGGTCCCCTTCTGTTTCTCTTAGGCAGAAGCTTTCTTTCCTTCAATAAATATTTCCTGCTCTTAAAAAAATAAAATTAAAAAACCATACCAAATACCAACTCACCCATTATGATGTCTACTATCCAAAAAAAGAAAAGTGCTAGTAAGCATGCAGGGAAACTAGAACCTTTGGGCACTGCTGGTGGGAATGTGAAATAGTGCAGTCACCAGGGAAGACAGCATGGACGTTCCACAGAAATTAAAAAAACTATAATATGATTAGCAATCTGACTTGTGGGTGCACAGCCAAAAGAATTAAAAAATATTTTTTTAAAGATATGCTTGCACACCTATGTTCACTATAGCATTGGCAAGACCCAGAAGGAGAAAGAAGTACAAAGATCCAGACAGACAAATGGATAAAAAAAAATGTGGTACAAACATAAGCAAACTCAGCCATTAAAAAAAAAAAGAAATCTTGGCACATGTTAAAACATAGATGAACCTTGAGAACACTGTACTGGATAAAACAGGACAGTCACAAAAGGACCAATCTATATAACTCTACCCATATAAAATATAAATAGTAAATAAAAACAATGAAAACAAAAAACAATGTAATTTCCAGAAGCTGATAGAAGACAATGAATTAGTGTTCAACAGATACAGAACCTCAGGTTTGTAACAAGATGAAAGTTATTGAGCTCTATTACACAAGAACGTGAATACAATAAATAAATTGTATACTTAATAATGGTTGAACATAAATTTTGTAATTTTAACAACAAATTTTTAAAAAAATAACTAAAACAAAGTTAAAGTCATTCTTCTATGAAATATAGTTACTCAGAAACTAATTTTTGCTTTCAGTAAGTCGAGCATTTAAATAGAACATTTATATTTAAAATTGCATGATCTCACCTGTAACTCTTGTGATTTACGAGCTTGTTCCTGCTTGATACTGTTAATCATACTTTCTTTTACTTCATCCAAAATAGAGTACAAGCTATCAAATTCTTCATCTAAATCTGAAAGTATGTTAGAAGAATTTTCCTGTTTTAAAAAACAAAACAATGATTTTTCTGAAGAGCTATCAAACATTAAAAAATGAAAAGTTATACTCCTAAGGGGAAAGTAAGTTTCTAATCATAAGCTATCTTAGTCTAATGTAAAAATAACAAAATTTTACTATTAGGGCTTCACAAAGAGATAAATATAAGAGGCTGGTTGCTAATGCTGATAGTACTACTAATTCAACTATGCTATGAGGTTTGTTTGTTTGTTTTTTGTCTTTTTGAGACAGGGTCTTGCCATACAGTTCAGGCTTGCTTTGGGCTCACTCTATAGCCCAGGTTGGTCTCACTCTATAGCCCAGGCTGGTCTCAAACTTGCAATGATACTCCTGCTTCAGCCTCCTGAGTGCTGGGATTATAGAAGTGTACCACTACACCCTGCTATGCTGAGTTAAACTGCTGCCTTGCATGGACTGGCCTACACCCTCTTTTATCTTTTATAAAGCTGTTCCACAGGAAAAGTAAAAAGTTGTTGTCACAAAGTTCCCAATGTCATCCAGATCCTGAGTCAATGGTTTTAACCTTGGAACTATATGGCAAAAAAAAAGACTTTGCTAAAATATTCCAGAGATTTCAATTCAGCAGGACAATTCTGAAGGACAATCTGTGCATACAAGAAGGGGGCTAATTCTGTATAAATTTTAAAATTATTCAGGTTCTCTAAAACACTGCATTTACTCAAGATATACAGAGCTTAAAAGACTTAGCAATTCTTTAATGGAACCTAAAAGATTTATCAAACATTGAATTTTATGGTAGGAAGAAATACAGAAATAATTTAATGACCAGAACTTGCAGTCAAACTGTTAGCTTTTATGAACCAAAATATAGTTAAGTGACATGTCAAAAGTTATACAACTAGTTCACAGAAACAGCATCATCAGGGAACTCCAAGTCTCTAGAATCCCCAAAGTTCTTCATTAAGCAGGATGCCACTATTTCAATACCTTAAAATATCTGTGAAATTCATAAATAGCAGTATCGATACTTGCAGTAATTATTTGATAGAAGAAATGACCTTACAGCATTTCTCAACTTGATACATCATTCAATTGAGAAGTAAACAAGTACTGGTTAAGATAATTAGCATATATAATATTCTGAATTACCATACATCCAAACTTTTGTTTATAATGTTTATAAAATCCATATACAATATTACTGGAGTGTCATCAATGGAAGGCAGAAGATCTAAATCAATAACCAATAACTCTCAATAACCACTCAGTAACACTGTGACTTTGCGGAAGACACTCCAATTGGTTTATTCACTTACAGAAAAAGGAACTTGACTACTCTTTCCCTTTTAATTGCTAGTTGACAATTTCCTACTTGTTTCTTGCCTCCTACCTCTCACGCTTCCACCTCTCACACGTCCACCTTCAGTGACAAGACTGTAGATTAACTCTACACATATACAGAGTCTGCCAAAAATATGTATACATTGAGAAAAGAAAAACTTGTATAAATATTTCAATACAAAATCTACTGAGACATTGTGAGGTTAATACAAGTTGCTTTTGGCTTCTACAATTACACGAGGTGCTCAAAGTGATGGTCATTAGCTTCTAGACATTTATTAGTATGGTAAATTGCTGAAGTGTGCATATATTTTATGGGCAGACTCTGTATAACTTTTTTTTCTGGAGTCTAAAGTAGAATTTTAGTAATTAGTAAGAATAATAGTTTAGACTAGCTCTAACTTGAAACCTCTTTTGCCACATGTTGAATGCAATTATTCTCTAGTTCACTGATCAAAAGATTTAGACTTATTAGCTATTTTTCCCGTTAAAGAATGTATTTATCAAATTTTCCAAAAAATAGTTTCAGGAAGAGAGTTCAAATGGTAAGGAACATAATCAACTAACTTAGGAAACTGAGAAAAAAGGAAATACAAAGACTGCAAGGTTTAACAGGCCAAGAACCAAGATATTTTATATATATATATATATATATATATATATATATATATATACACCTTTCATGAAATGATTCACGGTCTCCAAATCTATGCATTTCATAAAGAAATGATTCCTTAATTTATCAAGGCACATTCACAGGAAAGCCTTATCATATTTATTTTTAATTGACAAAGAGCTTTGCTATGCACCAACATGATATACATGAATACATTGTGGAACAATTAATATCAAGCTGATTAACATGATTACCTTATTTTCTGAAGTGGTAACATTTAAGATCTATTCATTTAGCAAATGTGAAATATACAACATTATTAGTAAGCCCCTATGCTGTGAAATAGCTAAAATGTGTTCCTCCTAACTGGAATTTTGTACTCTGATGAATACTTGCTGGTTTTCCAATCTCCCTACCACCTTAGTTTTTGGTAACCACCATTCTGCTCTTTGCTTTTGTTATTTTAATGTTTTTAGATTCCACATGAGCGAAGTCATGCTTGTCTCTTTGTACCTGGCTTAACATAATGCCCTCCTGGTTTATATACTTTTTAAAAATGACATAATTTTCCTCTGAAGCCTGTGCAGTATTCCATTGTGTATATACCGAATAACAGATTTTTCTTTTTCCATTCATCCATTGATGGGCACTAAATTGTTTCCATATTTTGCTACTGTGAATAGTGCTTCAATGAACATGGGATTGCAGATATATCCCTCACATACTGACTTCAATTCCTTTACTTAGATATATATCTAGCAGTGGGACTGCTGGATCAAATGCTAATTCTAGTTTTTAATTTTGGAGGAATCTTCACACTGTTTTCCATAAAAGCTGCACCATTTTACATTCCCACCAATAGTGCAAAAGGGTCCCAATTTCTCCACATTCTTGCCCACACTTACCTTTTTAGGATTTTTTGTTGCTGTTCTGAGATGGGGGTCTTGCTTTAATACCCAAGTTGGTCTTAAATTCATAGGCACAAGTGATTTTCTTGCTCTAGCCTCCTGAGTCACTGGTTCTATAGGTATCCACCAGCATGCCTGGCTATTTTTGCCTTTCCAATAAAAGGCATTACAGCAGTTATGAGGTAATATCTCATTGTGGTTTTAATTTGCATTTCCCGGGTGCTCAGAAATGTTGAGCATTTTTTCATTATCTGTCAGTCATTTATATGCGTTCTTTTAAAAAAAATGTCAGTTCAGGTCATTTGCCCACTTTTTAAATCACATTATTTTCTAGCTACTGAGTTCCTCGTATATTTTGAATATTAGCCCTTTTTCAGAGATATTGTTGCAAATAATTCTTCCACTCTGTGGGCTGTCTCTTCATTCTGTTGCTTTCTTTGCTATGCACAAGGTTTTTACTTTGATGTCATCTCATTTACTTATTCTTGCTTTTACTGCCTTTGCTTTCGGGATCCTATGCAGGAAATAATTTTGCAGGCCATTATTATGGAATTTCCCCCTTTGTTTACCTGTAGTAGTTTCATAGTTTCAGGTTTTATGTGTAAGTTCATAACATAATTTGTGTTGGTTTTTGTATGTGGTATGAAATAAGGATTCAATTTCATTCTTCTACATGAGGATAGCCAGTTCTCCTAGCATCATTTATTGGAGAGAGTATCTTTTCCCCACTGTGTGTCCTGACACCTTTGTCAAAAGCCACCTGGTCATAAATGCATGGGTTTATTTCTAGGTTTTCTATCTTGTTCCACTGACTAATGTCAATCAATGTTTTGATTATAATAGCTTTGTAAAGTATATTGGAATCAGGGAATATGATACCTCCAGCTTTGTTATTTTTGCTCAAAATCCCTTTACTTATGCAAGATCTCTATAGTTTCATATAAATTTTAGGATATTTTCTAAACAAAGTTTTTAAAATTTCACGTATTTGTATTTCTGCAAAAAAATTAGAATTTTGACAATGATTGTATTGAATTTATAAATAGCTTTGAGTAGTGTAAATATTCTTTTTTTTTTTGGTTCTGGGAATTGAATTCAGGACCTTGTGCTTGCCAGGCAGGTGCTTGTGCCTCTGAGATGTATCCCCAGCCCCTAGTGGACTATTCTAACAATATTAATTCTTCCAGTTCATGACCATTAAGTATCTTTCCATTTATTTTTGTCTTCTCCAATTTCTTTCATCAATGGTTTGTAATATTTAGTATACAGATTTTTTACCTTCTTAGCCAAATTTAAATATTATACTTCTTGTGCGACTATCTCAAATTAAACTGTGTTCTTAATCTTTTTCAGAGTTTCCTGTTAATATATAGAAAAGCTATCAACTTCTGAACTGATTTTGTACAAAAAGTTGTCCTGTAACTTTACCAAATTTATCAATTATAATAGGTTTAATCAGAGTTTTCTATATATAATACAAGCAGATAATTTCATTTTTTTTTCCTTGTTAGTTGCCTATTACTTCTTTTTCTTGCCTCACTCCACATTAGGCCTTCCAATACTATGGGGAACACAAGTGATAAGAACAGGTATTGTCTTACTGATCATGGAAAAAAAGGTTTCAACTTTTTCCCATTAACTGGTATGAGTTGTGCATTTGTCATACATGGCCTTAACTGTGTTAAGGTACATGCTTTTTTTTTTTTTTTTTTTTTTTTCTTTTTGAGACAGGGTGTCACTCATCAGTTTAGGCTGGCCTTGAGCCCACTTTGTAGCCCAGACTGGTCTCAAACTCGCAGTAATCCTTCTGCCTCAGCCTCCTGAGTGCTGGGATTGCAGGCGTGCACCACTATGTCCAGCTTGAGGTACATTCTTTATACATGTAATTTTTTGGAATCTTTACCATGAAAAGATGTTAAGGTTTTGTCATATTCTTTTTCTTCATCTATTCAGATGATATGTGGGTTTCTGCCCTAAATTTTGTGAATATGGAGTATCACATTTCTTGATTTATGTATACTGAACCATTCTTGCATCTCAGGGATAAATCCCACTTGGTCACAGTGAATAGTATTTTTAACATGCTGTTAAATTTAGTTTGGTAGTATTCTGCTGAAAAATTTTGCATCTATGCTCATCAGAGACATGGTTTTATATTCTTTTTTGTTGTGTTCTTATATGGTTTTGGTATTGGGGTGATGTTGCTCATATAAAATATAAGTATTCTCTCTTTAATTTTCTTTTTTGGAAATTTTTAAGAAGAAATAATATTTCTTTAAATGTTTAATAAAGAATGAAGTCATCGAGTTTGGGGCCTTTCATTGAAGGGAGACTTTTTATTACTGTTCAATTCAATCTGACTTATTACTAGGCTGTTCAGATTTTCTACTTCTTCCTGATTCAGTCTTTGTAGGGCGTACATTTCTAAAAATCATACAATTTTTTGAGTATCCTTCCATAATCAACATATTACTGCCAGTGCGAATTATCTGTCCAAACCTAAGACCACTTTTTTTAGGTTCATATTCTTCTCTCCTAATGGGGTACACTTCACTGTTTACTTTTACATTTTGCTTTCATCTACTTCTTAATAGACTTCTCAGCATCTACATTTTGCACCTATTACTTACTATATAAGAAATGTTTTACAAGGGCTGGGAGTTTGGCTCCCTGCTACTTTGTTTTATTTTATTTTTTTTTATTTTATTTTATTTTATTTTATTTTATTTTATTTTATTTTATTTTATTCTTTTGGTACTGGGGATCGAACTCAGAACCTCATACCTACCAGACAGGAGCTTAGGCCACTGAGCTAAATCCCTGGCCCAACTTCCCAGTACTTTGAAAAGATACAATTTGCTCTTAATTGGATTAGTAGAAAAGCATAAAGCAGAGAAGGTGGTACAGGAGGAGGAGGAAAAGGAAGTAGAGTAAGCATATATTTCCCATAACTATTACTCCAGGATTTTCTTTCTCTCTTACTCTTTGATTTTTCTATGGAGAATACAGGCATTGCAAAGAAAGCTTTATATTAATCAGCTTTCCCACCACTGGGACACTACACCTGACATCCACAACTTAAAAGAAGAGAGGTTTAATTTAGTTCTTGATTTCAGGGGATTCATTCTATGGTTGTATGTCTAGCATTTGTATTAATCAGCTTTCCCCTCACTGGGACACAATACCGAACATCCACAATTTAAAGGGAAAGAGGAGATTCAGTCTATGCTTGCCTAATCCCAAGAAAGAAACATCATAGCAGAAGGGCAGCTGGGAAACAGATCAGGAGAACAATGCAAGAGGTGGAAGGGGTGCAGATACAGACCCCAAGACCACCCATCCATGACCCACTCAGTCACATGCGCAGACATGCTCTGCCAATTCCCTGGCTGGATCCCAAAGCTCACCAAATTGACAAACCACCGTAACCAGGACATCCCATTCCTTGTCAACTTCACACTCAAACGCATCTGCTTAAACCTTATTTAATTTCTACATAAGACAATATAGTAGTACCTTGGTACACACTGATTTTTGGTTCTAGAATGTGTGAGGGATACCAAAGAAATTGTTTCGGCCCAAAAGGGTAGCAATAGGCACGAACAAGTTCTAATTTGCACTATAACAAATGCTGAGTACTAGGACATTTTTAGGTCTAAATTCACCGAGTACCAAACTTAACGAGTTTCAAATCAGAGTGCCTTGGTATGACTATAGTAAGTTCACGATTCTGCCTAACATAATAAAACTATACTGTGTACAATCAGAAATGTAATAACCCCTCCCCTAAAGCCTCAAAAGTTCCAGCATTTTTCAGAAGTTCAAGTCCGAATGTTTTCTGACACTTGAGGCAAACTCTTAGCTGTAAACCTCTGCAAAAATAAAAAGTAAGTTACACAATTACCAAGGTACAATGGCACAGGGTAAAATTCTTATTCCAAACAGAAGGAACAGAGAGAAAAGAATCAAACGAAAGCAAAACCAAAACTCAGCAAGCTAAACACTAAGTCCATAGCTCCATATCTGGCATACAGCGCACATGGTGATAAAACGCGAGTTCCAAAGGATTTCAGAAGAACTTCAGTGCCCCTACTCTACGGCCTTGCAGGTTGCAGGCCACATGGCCTCTCTGAGCTGGCTCCACTCACAACCTGCACCTTTCCACAGTGGATATTCCACATTTCTAGTATGTCCAACTTTCTAAGGTCTCCACTTCACCTTTGGGTTCATTCCTACATCTTTGTGCACTGCCTCTCAGGGGCTTCTTGGTAGCTCCCTAGACTACTTCCTTTGAAATCTGAGTAGAAGCCACCCTGATTTCACAACTCCTACCTTCTGCATGCTAGTAAAACCAGGATTATACAACATCACCAAGGTCTGCTGTCAGTGGGAGTAACAGCCAGGCTCCCTTGGACCATGGTTGTAGTGGCCTCTGAGTGCCTGATGCCTGAGCACATTGAAATGAACCCTGAGCAACCAATTCGCTAGGTGGCCCTTTTCAAGCACAGTGGCCAAGTATTATCTTCTCAACTGAAAGGTTGACAGTTTTGTATCTTTGAGCTTATGATGGGTCACAAACTCAAGGTGCCCTCAAGGGATTTTCTATTGGTGCTTGCACAAAGTACTTGGTTTCTTTTTTTTCTGGCACTAATCTCTTCAGCGGCCTTAAGAGCTGTGACCTTAACTTTATAGGTGGCTTCTACTGAGCCAAAATTTAAGCCTTCCAGATTTTTCTGCTCTACCATTGCCCAATTCTCACTATAAACCAGGCTACAAGCAGCAGTACCTATGCCATAGCCTGAATGCTGGGCTTTCTCGAAGTTTCCTCTACCAGATTAGTTCACAAACCTGAATCTTAGTCTCCTGTAAAGTCTCAGGACATGGGTAAAATGTAGGAAAAAACTTGTCACAGCATAACACATATGGCCTCTTGTCCAACTGTCAATAAAGTCCTTATTCCCAAATGAAACGTCCTGAAGCTATCCCTTACTGTTCACATCCCTATCAGCATTTTGGCCTTCAGAATTCCAATCAGAATCACCCATCAAGTTCTGTTTGCAACATTATACGGTTTCTTTAGCCTGCATCTCCAAACCTTTCCAAACTCTTCTTGTGAGCCAGTTCCAAAGTCTTCTAAACCACAAATCAGATATGGTCACAGCAATAATCCTGTTCTTAGTACCAATCTTTTGTATTAGTCACGTTGCTGAGACATAATACCCAACACCTACCCAACTTAAAGGGAGAGCTTTAACACATTCCCGCCAGCTTGTGCCACCAGTGGTACATGTAGGACTGTCCCATACCACCTGATGGAACAGCCATGTATGTTCCACTAGAGGTTCAGAGCTGCCCAGCAGTGAGATATAGGAATTATGGCCCCATTATGAATGTGTTAATGTGACTTCATGATTTCAGGGTCAGCTGGCTCAAAGGCAGAAATATCATTGCATTAGGGCATGGAACAATGCTTCACCAAACCCCAGGTGAATCCCAAAGCCAATCAAGTTGACACCCATCCTAACTACCACAGCAGTTATACTTTATCTGCCACTTTAAAACCCTACTCTTACCTTTATTAGTTTCTATACAGAATTGATAGGGTATACTTAGATTTCACATTTGACTTAATCATTCACTGTGACATATTTACATTTTTCATAAAAAATATTCATACCTGAACTCCTTTTAATGTATGATTTAGCATATCAACGAAGTTCTGAATTTCATCATTTTTATTTGCCAGAGTTGAAATAATCCTTTGTAGAGCTTCCTAGGATGACAAAAATTTTTAAATATTAACTTTTATTAAAAGAGAATTATAATTTTTGTAACAATGATTCTATAAACTTTATGTAAGAATATATTATATAATAAATAGGAGCAATGTAAAGTTTCTCATTGTTCAAAATTTCCAAAGGCCGGATCGGAGTTTAGCTCAGCAGCACAAGCACCCGCCTGGCAAGCAAGAGTTCATGAGTTCAATCCCCAGTACCAAAAAATATATATATATTTCCAAAGGCCCATACAAAAGATGGGGTACAGATCTGCACTGTTTTAAATTCTTATTCCCAGCATACAACTTAATCACAATAATACTATTCAGACTAAAAATTATTAACATTATTTATATCAATAGTATTATTTTAGGTCATAAATCCACAGTAACAGAATAGAGCCAAATCTTCACATACTGCACAAACAAAATTGTCTCATGTAACATCAAAGCATGAAGAATAAGAGCAAGGAAAAGTTGAAATTCAACATTTACTTACAAAAAATAACATAAAAATGAAACTAGCTAATAAATTTACAGAATAACACTCATTCTAATATTCATAGATGCTACAGAACCACAGTAAAAATGGTAAGCAATTTAAATAGCAGATATCCTAAATTTTAATAATGCTAATTTATATAAAATATAGTTAATTAGTTAATTTTCTCATATTCAAGTTCAGCACTATTCAACAAAACATTCTGCTTCAATGACAATATATATATGTAATATTAAATATGGAAACCACTAGTCACATAAAGTTAATGAAGTCTTGAAATGTAGGTAGCACAACTGAGGAATTACATTTTTTTTTTTTTTTTGGTGGTACCGGGGATCTAACTCACAGCCTCGCACCTGCCAGGCAGGTGCTTAAGCCACTGAGCCAAACTCCCGGCCCCTGAACAATGTTTTTTTTAAACTTTAATTAATTTCAGTTCTACAGCCACATGTGATCAGTGCTGATATTGTGGATAGTACAAGTCTACCTGCTTAGTAACTTCATGGGCAACCACAGCAGAAATCCAACAAGGTACTTGTATTCTCTGTAAAATTCAAATGCAAGTACTTTTCCTTTATAATTTTACCAGAATGGTAAGACCTGTATTATAAATTCCTATAAACTTACTTATTTATAGAAGAGTGGGGTCTGAACCAAAGACCTCACATGCTAGCCAAGCGCTCTACCACTGAGCTATATACCCAACCCAAGCTTGAACATCTTAATAAAATCTACAAAACTTTACAGGTTAAAGGTTCTCATCAAAATATAACCAGGTACTTAAAAAGGTTACATATAAAGAACCCACAAATCTAAAAAGTAAATCTAAAAGGAACCATCTAAAAGGAGTAAAATGTTTAGAAATATTTAGAAAGTATGGTATTAGTAAAAACTTAAAAATAATTACAACTCTCATTTAATTCTTACAACAATCCCTGGAGATAAGGATGTATTATCATCCCTGGGCTCAGCCTAAGGGCTTTCTGTTGTACTCATTTACCTAGTACAGTATTTCTTTCCATCCTTATACTTGTGGTATTTTCATATAACACAGTGAAGTTATGCTCTGAAGACAAAAAAACGAAAACAAAAAAACGACACCAACAGTTATCTGTTTATCCTGTCAGTCCTCTTCCCAGTACTGATGCACCAATAGTTGAATACAGTACAAAGACAATAGTGAAATGGCAAAATGGAGTCGGGACTTTGGGGAGAGCTAGCTGGACATAGTTGGAGGGGCCGTGGTGGTGGTACAGAAATGTAAAAAACTGATCATAGAACTTAAGAAAGAAGAGTCTTCCAAATACTCATTCAAGAGAGGCTCTCTATATATTAAAAACCAATACACTGGAACAGTAAGAACAGTTCTTAACAAAACTCAGACTGCTAAATCCTAAATTCCAATTAATGAAATTAGGTTCTTTCCGGTTAATGAACAATATCTAATATCTGCCTTCTCTTCTACCATGTTACTTATTCCAGCGGGTATACTATTTAAATCTTCAACGTCTCCCAAAAGCCCATGTATTAAAGGCCTGTTCCCCAGAGTGGCACTATTGGGAGATGGTGGAAATGTGAAGCACTGGTACTTAAAAAAGGCAGATGCAATTCAGAGGAAAAATAATCACCTGAGCATAAAACAGTCTCTCACTTTTATTTATTTATTCCTATGTCTGAATTTAATAGGAAATTTTGGAATTGAAGAATTTTGTAGTAAAACCCTAGATACAGCTGTAGCATATTGCCCCAGCTAGGTAAGTTGTGCATTTCAAAGATTTTTAATCAGAGGTTGTTTTTTGTTTTTTGTTTTTTGTTTTTTGTTTTTTTGGTCTTTTTGAGACAGGATTTTGCTATGTAGTTCAGGCTAACCTTGAACTCACAGTGATCTTCCTGCCTCAGTCTCCTGAGGGCCAGGATCACAGGCATGGTGTACCACCACATCCAGCAAGCCTGCCTTTTTAAACTCCTGTAATTTACTGAGTAGAGTCAAAGACATCTAAAATACTCTAATTTTTATCATATCTTCAAGCTAAATCCTCTACCAGTGATGGTGAATTTTCAATGATAACCAATCACACACTGCAGCAAGTGTGCCACAGCGTCGCTACCATGCTCTAGATCATTAAGTTGCTCACCTGCTGAAAATTAATAGGCTTGTTTGCTTGCTTCTCTTTCTCCCCCACCCCCCACCCTTCTGTCTCTGTCTGTCTGTTTCCCCTACCTCTCCTCCTTTGGATGTGGATACAAATGCTTTCAAATCCAGCATACATTTTTGACTTACGGCACATCTAAATTCTAATTAGCTACATTTCAAGTGCTTCCAAAACATCATGGGGCTAGAACTGGACAATACAGCTTTAGAGTCCTATACCATCCAAATAGTCCAGATATTTGTAAAAGTAGGAATAAGAATGTCATAGCTTATATCCCAAAGCCTCATATGCTCATAGGTGGAGCTTTGGGGAAGTGACTTGTTCATGGTGTGTAATACAGGACCATTGGTATATGATACTGGATTAGTGCACTAATGGGTTTATAGCTGGGTGAAAAAGGGAGATGAAGCCTGGTAGAAAAAGGTGGGTCACTGGGGGCATGGCCAGATGCATACATATCCTTCCTACTCCCTTGACCCCACTCTGCTTCCTGCCTGCCAAGGTCATGAACTACCTCTCTGCTACACTCTGCTGCAATGCCAGCTTGCCTTGGAGCCAATTGACTACGGACTCTACCAGCAATGAACCAAAATAAACCTCTTCTCCTTTAACTTGTAGATGTCGGGTATTTTTGTCCCAGCAACAAGAAAGTAAAGACAAAGAAAAACATTATTCTTGACTCACATTAATTTTTGCAATTACAAATAAACAACCTAAAAGCTTTCCAAACCACCTTCTTGGAAGACCAGAACTTCTTTATGTCCTTAGGCTACATCAGATTGGTTTGTTTGTTTGTTTGGGGAATAAATTCAGGGTCTCATGGTTGCTAGCCAAGTACTCTACCACTGAGCCACATCCCCAGCCTTTTAAAAAATTTTATTTTGAAACAGGGTCTCACTAAATTCCCCAAACTGGCCTTGAACTTATCTTGGAATTACAGAAGTACACCACCACACTTGCCTCAGATTGTTGAATTATAAATACTATACGTAGATATAAGCTAAAATGTTCAAACTACGTTCTTTACCAGACTTTCACTAACTTCTCAGTTCTTATTTACATAAATATTACCATTAGAAACTGAAAGATGGTATTATAAAATTGCCCATTCGCAAAAAAAGTTGGTGCAGAGGTAACACTCTTTGAGAGTCTACTAAATGCCACAACAAAAGGGACAAATACAGTCTTCTTACCTGTTAAATTAATACTGCTTACTAATGTTTTTGGTTAAAGCTTTCTGTGAATCACAAAGAATATAACTGTCCTTGCCAACATTGGTGGCTGACAAAAACAAGATGGCACTTAAGGACAGCTGACATGAGAATTACAAAATCTCTAAGAGGATAATATTCAGTTTGTGTGGTACTGTCCCACACCTCTAAAAAAGTATCTTTGGGTTATAATCTTATTTTTATCATCCCCTTCAATTCATTCAAAATTCTGCTATTACCATAGAATGAATGAAGCTTTCTTACAGTATCATTGGCCTAAAGTATACTGTTATTTTGAAAAGAAACCCTAAAATTTGTGCATTGAAGTTATCTGTGCAACCTGCGTAAGGCCTTCAAAATACTTCCCCAGAAAACATTTGAGAAGCAAAGATCTTTAAAGAATTATGTACCACTCCTGGAAAATATGGTCTTATTTTTTGAAGAGAGAATACTCAGTGGCTCAAGACTTTAATTAACTCAGTTCCACCACGAGGTCTATCACACAACTCTAGAAAAAGGGCTCATATACTGAAAAAAGCAGCTTTAATTTACTGCCAAAGCTAGAAGAGTAAGGGCCTACATCATTTTTGGAGAATACACCATAATTGCTAGGTGTGAAGAACTTCCCAGACTTGGCTATAAAACACTACTGGGATACAATATTGTAAGAATGGACAAGGCAGCATTGAAGATCACATGTATTTTCAAAAGCTACTGAATGCAACTAGGCATGTTGGCATATTCCTGTAATTCCAGCATTCAGGAGGCTGAGACAAGAGAACAGCCATAAATTCAATGCCAGCCTGGGTTATGTCGTGAATTCAAGGCCAGACTAACCTGCACGGACTGAGACTCTGCCTCAAAAAAAAAAAAAAAAAAAGAAAAAAAAAGAAAAAGAAAAAATCAAATGCACTATACATTACAAAAGAAGCAACCACCCAGATCAATGTGAGTCAGAAACGCAAAGAAACCAACATGACCTCCGTAGGTAACGCTCTACCTTAAGCTTTCCCAAACTTAGAGGGGAAAAAAGTACAGTATCATTTTTTAATTTAAATGTCATATTAATATATGTTTGCAACAGGTGATAATTACATGCATCCTGGAGAACTGGTACATACATATATATTGCGTCTTATTCATTTTACTTCCCCGTCCCCTCCCTGCCCTCTCATCTCCCTCAGAAAGTTCCCCAAGGACAGAATTCCGAGACAAGGGCTCCCAAAGTTTTGAATCCACTTGACTTTTAATCTGTTGTGGAAACAATGAGCAAACTGCAAAAGACTGCCATCAAGAGTTTGGATTTAGTACCGTGAATTAGCGCAAGTTCATCAGGAAGGGTTGGGAAATTATGAAGGGGACCAGTCCCTCAACCGTTCTGGTTCTCAAAAGGATAGGGACTCATTAGACTGAGAGTATGAAGGAATGAAGATAAAAGGAACTAACGAATTTGAAACTCAGGAGACTGAAAAATAAGTTATAGTACAAATAATCAAGTATTTAAAACAAACTACCACCAACACCCATAAAAACTAAAGGAAAGGATTACATGAACTGAATTCAGAAACTTAACCCTAGCTTGTTTATATGATATGAAGCTGAAGTTTTCTGTGGGATGGAAGGAGTCAAAGAAGACATACATACATAAGGATAAATAGTATGTGCCTAATCCAGGAGGTATGCAAGAATGGGCAGGTTAGATAGGCACCAAATGAAGCAGTTTTTAAAAAATTATTTTCTAACTATGGCAAACAACATGCTAGGGAAGATATATATATATATATATATATATATATAGAGAGAGAGAGAGAGAGAGAGAGAGAGAGAGAGAGTCTCTCTATAGTGTATAAAAGAACAGAATCATTTTTTTATCCCAGTTTATCCCTCCTGGACATCAATTTAATCAACAGTTTTTATAACTTTGTAATGGAAGCTCAATAAATGTGATATAAGCTGTGAACAAAGCATCACGAGCTACTAGGCCATTAAACAGAGGGCTCTATCAGAGCTCCAGACCATTGTATATTATTGCCTACTTGAAATCTCTACCTGGATGTCTCAAAAGCCCTTCAAAAGTCAGTATGTTCTGAGCTACCCTCACTAAACCTGAGCCATTCTCTAGTGTTCTAGTTTTATAAATGGCGCGATCAGCTACAAAGCTAAAAATTTAGGCCATCATCACTAATTCCTCTTCTCCAATTTATGTTCTACATGTAGCCACAAAGTCCTAGCATGTTAACCCTTGAAATAATTTTAAAATAACTATCTTACCACGTCAATGTCATATTTCAACCCATGTCTAGCAACATTTCTTAACAGGATTCTGATATATCTTTCTTCCCAAGAATCAATTCTCTATACTGCAGTTAGGGTAACACATCATCACACCTTCTGCTCATCCTTCTGCAGTGGCTTCCTACTGCTCCTGGGATAAAACTGATAATCTTCAACACAAGCTGTAAGAATCTAGTGACTTGCCTATTGCCTATCTCACCTACTTTAACTCATAGCAATAGATTGCCTGCTTTGAATATCTCTCATAAGCCTTGCTTCCCACATGGTAATCCTCAGTGTTGTGAGTTCCTAAGCCCAGAACCACTGCTCTAAAACTTATACACAATGTACGGTACTGTAAGAATGAGCTCCGTAAGACATTTTGTCACTTCTTTTATTATTAATGCCTCACGGGTGAAGGAAAATACCTATGAAGAAAACAACTTTTATCCACTCCTTGGGATTCTATCAGTCTGAAAAGATGCCTACGAAAGTTTCAGATTTCATATCGGATCTCATCTCCCGTTACCTTCTAAACGTTGATGGCCAAAATGATAAACACAGATAGATAAAGGCAATATAAATTACCTGAAGCTTATCTAGATAACTGAATTTTGCAAGATGGTTTTGACTAAAAGTTCTAGGTGACATATGTGTGACGATATACTTTGACAAATGGCAATTCTGGTAGATAACAATGAAATATGCAGAAGCTACAAGATATAATTATACAGTAAATAATTTTTTTAACTGGGCATGGTGCCATATGCCTATAAGCTCAGCACTTGTGAGGCTGAGGTAGGAGGATCACTGCAAGTTCAAGGCCAGCTTGGGCTACAAAGCGAGTTCAAGCCAGCATGAACCTTGTCTTAAAAAGATTAAAAAAAAAATTTCAATTAAAAAAAAAACACATTGCCATTAATGTCCTTCAAAATAGTCCCCCCTCACTTTGAACACACTTATCCCATCATTCTTGAAACTTTCTAAAGCAATTCTGGAAGCCCCTTTTTATGAATGTCTTTGATGCTGTATCTGCCTTGATGTTCTCAATCAATTCAAAATATTTACCTTTCAAGGTCATTTTGACTTTGGGGAGGAGCCAGAAATAACACAGCGCCAAATCCATTGAATAGGGTAGATGAGGACACACTGTAGTTTTTACAAGTCTGTTGTTCTGCTAAATGGCACTTGGCAGTAGGATTCGCCATATTTTTAATCACACTGCATAAAAACACAAAGGAGGACTTCCAAAAATGATTTAAGGAATGACAAGAATAAGTGTATTTGAAGCAACAGGGAGTATTTAGAGGGGGCTTAATGACAATGTGTCTTTTACTATAACAATTTTTTTAAATTTAAACATTCACTGTATACTTCAATACTTCAATTACTCCTTGTATGTCTCCAGACAAAGTGTCCACAGGCAATCTCAGCCACTGTGCTTTAGTCAAGTAGCACAATTACTAGAACCTCAAGAAAATCATTTTATAAGGTGTAAGCCTCTCAATTACTGTGTATGGATGTACACTGTCTTGGTTACTTTTCACTTGTTGCTGAGACAAAATACCTGGCACCCAAAATTAGGGAAGGAAAAGTGTATTTCTTACAGTTCTTGGGGGTTTCAGTCCACACTCAGTTGGCTCCAAGACTGTGTAGCATGGCGCCGTAACAGCAAGCAAACTGGTGAGAGAGAAAAAAGAGACGCCTTTCCTCCGCCCTCACACTGTATGTCAGTTCCACCCCTGGGTGGGTGCAATGCTTACATCATCAATCCCAGCACCATAACAAACCAATCACAAACGCCAGACTCAGCCCCATTCATGATTACATGAGGTTTTAGTGGGAGCCATCTGACCAACCATACTATAAGATACACTAAGAAAACTATTAAGAGACAGCATTTTATATATAACTATAACCATTCCCATCGAATGGATCAAAGTAACATGGGATGCACAAGGCATGAGACACTCTCTTCAAAGGAGCACGACTTTAAAATAACACTTTTATAATCAAGTGGCAAACACTATCTTAAGCTCTTTACATATTATGAATTCATTTAATCTTTCAAGAATCCTATTAGGTATGATACTATTACTGTATTATCCCAATTTTGCAATGAAGAAGCTGAGGCATAGAAAGGTTAAGTGGCTTGCCTAGAAACCCAGAACTAATAAGTCACAGAGCCAGGATACAAATGAAAGCAGTTAACAGTATTAACTTTGCTATACTATCTGATATATAAAGCTCAGAGGTTCACACACAAAAAAGGTCAGAGCATCTAAGAACACTAACAAGACTAAGATTTTACTTCAGGATTAGAAAAAAATAGAACTTATCGAAACAGGAAAGGTTTATTTTGGCTGATGGTTTTAGAGGCTTCAATCTATGACTGATTGGTTGGCCCCACTGTTTGGGGCTGTGGCAGCACATCATCATAATGGAAGGGCATGGCAGATGGTGCTCATTTCATGGCTGGAAAG